>JBAMJV010009901.1:0-31916 GCA_037951105.1 Echinarachnius parma | reverse complement strand
GTAGTCCTAGAACCCTTCAATGGCTACCTGCTCTCTCCCACATTGCTCCCCCTCGAGTACGCAGACAGAAGATAACGCGCAAGGAGCTACACCACACCTCCACCAATCCAGACCTACCTATCCACGAGGACCTAGGGAACCTACCCAACATGCGCCTTAAATCACGGACACATTTTTGGTCTTCTGCGAAGTCTCTAGAAGAGTTCAACCTAAAAGGAAAATGGCGCAAAACCTGGGTGGAATCGACTTCCCTAATCAAGACCTTGTACAGGACCCTACGTGAGAGCCAGCAGGCGTCAACCTCCCCAGAAAGCAATGGGTGACTCTGAACAGGATAAAACACTCCATGCAAGGTCAGCCCATCCTCTCCATCGATGGAAAATGAAAGACGGCACTGAATGTGACTGCGGGAATCCAGATCAGACAGTGCAGCATGTGGTAAATGACTGCCCTCTCCGATGTTTCCCTGATGGTTTTGAGGGGATTCATCAGACAACAGATGCTGCTCTGACCTTGCTAAGAATATTGGACATTATTTCCCCCGAATGTGACATGGATTTGCCCAAATATAATATGATTTTGCCCGAATATGACATGTTTTGCCCGAATTCGAGGTGTTTTTGCCCGAATATGGCCGTTTTCAAATCTCCATGAGGGGATTGCCGCCTCCTACGCCTATGACGGAAGGGACAAAACTCGATGAAATAAGATAAATACCACAAATAACGAGTGAATCCTTACCCATCCGAGCGTTATGGTGAGGCAGATGTAGGCCAAGAATAGAAGGATTACAAGGTAATCGAGAACGTGCCACCTGACACGAAGATGTTGCTGTATGCCGTGTTTGTAAAGCGCCACGATGTGTTGCCATGTCATTCCTGCAAATTAGAATAATAACTCGTTAACATATTTGAGAGAGTGGAATTTTACTCTTTTTGATTGCTTTTCACTCTTTACATAAAGATACCCTCCCATATCCCGTTCATTACCACCCTCTTATAACCCTTTCACAACAACCCTCCCTTAATTATTTAGACTACAATTGTACTTTACACATATAATATAACTTCTCCCTTTGCAGCCCCTTGTACGGGATTTAAATGCTTAAAAGCTTTCACTGGGTCGCAATTGTTATGTAAAGCCTATTGCATCGTTATCATATTGGAATTTAAAAAGGTACATAATTAATATTTATAATATTTATATTAAATGGCGAGTTATCAACGCTCATCTCTAACCAAAATGTTCCAACAGTTACTTCGTCTTTAATGTGTCGTTATTGAGTCACATGTTTCTAATGTATTATGTTTGTAGTTTGTGTTTATATCCTTGAAGGGAAATAGAACATGAATTAGATTTCTGACGGAATTACATTATGTCGCTGATATATATAATTGCATGCGTAACCTTTGCTTAAAATGTACAACACTCACGCCAAATCACTAATTATCTCTTTTTTTGTTCGCGTTAAAGAAAATAAACAATACAATTATTGAGAACATACCTAAGAAAAAAAATACATTAGCCGCAAACTTTTCATGGATGTGTTATACAGAGCGTATTAAAAAAGGTACCCGAAGTTCAAAGGTCAACTTTTTCAAAATTATATATTTGCATACGGTAAAAATGATATGGATGTAAGGAGTAAATATTTAGCTTTCATTTGATACCTTTTCTGAATCAGCAGTGCCCCGCATTGTTGAAGAGGACAGGTGTGAAACCCACTTTTTGCAAGTTTTGACAAATGAATACATTCCTGAAATCAATGGCGCCACACTTAAATGTTGCGTGACTCATGTAGATATTTGTTTTGTGTGTGGTTCAAAACATCAATCTTGTGTCGAATGTGGTCCATACATCATCCAGTTCATGAGAAGTAGATGAAAACACCTTGTTCTTCAACAAATAAGTCACAAGGTGTTACAACAGGGGACATTGGTGGCCATCCCACTTCATGATTAAGGCGAGATAATTACCCTTTCCCCATGTTTTCCAAAGACTTCCCGTAGTCTATCTCTGAGCGCGAAATGACGATGGACAGATGCACTGTCTTGAACCCACCAGATCTGTATAAATACTCCTTGCACCTATCATTCAATTTGTTCTTCCAACAGAGGTACTGGACCATTTTCATGTATCATCTGAAGGTACATGCTCCCCTTGACCCCTTTATTCATTTCAAAGAAAAATTGTCCCATCTCTTGACCACTTCCACAAAGACCCATCCAACTCTCAATTGCTGACGACCAGTCCAATGTTAACATAAAAATCCCATTCTGGTGGATGTCCGCCGGCGAAAATGTTTAATAACATGTACTCAGTCATGCATGTTTATTTAATGTATTCAATCAAACGATTAATTCATTCACAAAAACAATAAAAACATGTTAAAAGTGTTGTATTCACATGGCACCATTGATTTCAAGAAATCTAATGATAAGCCATAACTAAAAGTCTTGCAAAAAGTGGGTTTTGCACCGGTCATCTTCAACAACAAAGAACTCAGCAATGTGTGGCACTGTTGATTCAGGAAAGGTATCAAATGAAAGCTAGATAGTTTTTCTTTACATCTATATCAATTTTATAGTATGAACATATATTGTTTTGAATTAATTGACCTTTGAACTTCTAATACCTTTTGTGGATACACTCTGTATAATATCTTATTCACTAACTTATACCATTGACCCAGTGGCCCAGAAAGGATGCAACACCTACGATCGTTGATTTCATCAAAACCATCGACCAAATGTCATTGTTTTTTTGATTAGGTAGCACATTCTTTTTCCAACAAAATGATACCATGAGCATTGATTTTGGGTAAGGCGTCTGGATCCTAGGGCCATTTTTCTGAGGCAATGTCGTTTCCTAAATTTGTTCTTTTTCGTCTTCAGCGATCCTCGGAACACTGAGACATTCTCGCCCCACGGCCTGCCGTAGAATTAGCTGTACATAAGAATGGCTCACATTGTCTTCCTTACAAAGGGAGAGCAGTCATGCGGTTCTTCTGTACAGCTAATTCTATGGCAAATTTAGGAAACGACATTGCTTCAGAAATATGGCCCTAGGATCCAAACGCCTTACCCAAAATCAATGCTCATGGTATCATTTTGTTGGAAAAAGAATGTTCTACCCAATCAAACAAAAAACAATGACATGTGGTCGATGGTGTTGATGAAATTAACGATCGTAGGTGTTGCAACCTTTCTGGGCCACCCTGTATAGACAATGATGCGCGAGTCAGCCGAGGTTTGAAAGCGGCGCTGTGCAATCTTTGTTGACAACTTACCAGCGACCCATAGAGATACAACCACAAAGCGCGAGCCCGGTGGGAAGGTGTGGTAGTGGTATTTGGTGCAGCGATGCCCCACGGGGTTGTAGCGATAGATGACATCCGGCGGACAATCCACTGTAGATACGGAGAAACCCATAGTCGTGTAGACAAGCAACAGCACAAAGCACACGCGAGACCATGTCTGCAGTATGTGTTGCACGTATCTGCTCAAAACAAGATGGCGGACTGGTGACGTAACAGTATTATTTTGTGTTTGTTTCGCCCATGAAATAGTGTTATGTTAAAACAGGACCAACACATTGAGGGTCCACATTATCTGACGGTAACTACTATATTGTTCCAATATATGTGTTGTAGGCTGTTGATTAGTTGACTGCTGATATTTGATACCGTGACTTGCTTAATTGATAATATTTGGAAATTCAGCAAGAGGGCTCTTATTGTAGTGAAAGTAGTGAACATTATAAAATTTGGTTAATAATCAAATAGTCATGTCAAGGAGCACACTTTCATGCTCTCTACTAATTTGCACGTGCTTGAAAATGGCTGCAAAATGACATTGGCAACAGCTGTAAAAGGGCGTGTACAAATGAACGGGAAATTGGTGCGCGGACCTAAATGCCCCTTTTTACCGATAAAAATGAAAGGGTTTGGAAAACTGAGACATTGAGTAATATAACAATACGAATACAAGTTCATTATACTACGTAATATACTGAATAAACTGATATACGAATCATTATGAAAATCCATATATTTCTTTTCAAATGGTGCGATTAATGTTAGGTGCGCGAAGTTCGATGCCCCCATCATAATAACGAAGTGTTATTACATTAGATATTACAGTATTAATTCAAACATATAGGGAAACTGACCAAGAATATATTGTGATTAAAAGTGAGCAAAGAAAAATGGGATTCCAACGGGATTCCAACCCGAGACCTCCGGATTGCTAGACCAGTGCTCTACCGACTGAGCTATAGAAAACCCTACGACGGCGTTCTTCCCAGAAACCCCTTAATTCATCATTGCTCAAGTAGTCAGAAGCTTTATAAACCTGACATAAACCCGAAGCGGATTAAAATCAACTTGGGGATAAATGCGAGGGATCGCCGAAGCGATACAGCTTTTTGTAATAATTAATTCAAACATATAGGGAAACTGACCAAGAATATATTGTGATTAAAAGTGAGCAAAGAAAAATGGGATTCCAACGGGATTCGAACCCGAGACCTCCGGATTGCTAGACCGGTGCTCTACCGACTGAGCTATAGAAAACCCTACGACGGCGTTCTTCCCAGAAACCCCTTAATTCATCATTGCTCAAGTAGTCAGAAGCTTTATAAACCTGACATAAACCCGAAGCGGATTAAAATCAACTTGGGGATAAATGCGAGGGATCGCCGAAGCAATACAGCTTTTTGTAATAATTAATTCAAACATATAAGGAAACTGACCAAGAATTGTGATTAAAAGTGAGCAAAGATATTACAGTATGTTACATACTGCCAGGAGTGTACCCTTTCTTGTTCATGTGTAACTCATGGCATATCTTATGCACTTTATTCTGTCTATTTTGCACGTAATATAGGATTTCTCAGTCAATTTCGTAAGTTGGCCACACGAATTAATTTTGTGTGCATTCAATTTCGCCGATTTTGTCACCGCAGCTGCATTTTGTAGTTCAAATTCTTTTTTTAGCATTTGAATTCATATAACGATCATTCGAAAACATTTTGTTTGCATTCGATTTAAAAAGTGTTTCTATTTCGTAAAAATGTCATTCAATTTAGAGCGAGAAAATTCGTGATTACGTAATACCGCCTACCGTGAATTCCGTTGGCGAAATTGAATGCTAATAGCGTGCTTTTTAAATTGAATGCTATAGGTGCTAAATCACTTGAGTGAAGAGCTCAATAGAATGAAGGAAATACAATTTTGAACGACAGTTTCAAGCCTTCAGCTTAAAGGGGTAGTACAGTTTTGGTAAGGCTGAACTTTAGTAACCAAAACCTGCACAGTAACATTACAAACTAATATTTATAACCCCACCATGCTCGAATGGTATACAAAAATACAAACGACTAAGTAAAAAGCCTGTTATCATTCAAAAAGCGCCATCAAAACACAAGAGGGCGCTCTCTAATAAGGCATTGGTTTTAACCATTTTTCATACAAAATTATGCATGTGATGTTTTGTTGAAATAATGATTAAATAGAGAGATCATCAACAACTATTTAAAAACCGCTTTTAAACATTTTTTAAAAAGTGTAAGCATTTTTCTATTTTTTTCAAAAAATATTCGTATTTATTTGGGGCCCAAATAAATACGATCAGATATATTTATTGATATTTCAGCCATTTCTGAACCGATTTTGACCAAATAAAGTTTATTCTGCCATTAAAATTGCATGTTCTTTCAAATTTGACACTCAGTTTTTCATTACCTCATGAACAAATTGTGTTGTGCAGCGCCCTCTCTACCAAAACTGAACTATACCCTTTAATTTCGCGAATTGCAATGAACCGCGTATCAATACGAATGAAAAGTTTACGTCAGTGGATGCCAATTTTCTATATACTCTTCCAAATGTGGACAATAAAAATGTATCCGTCTATTTATTTTCTTACGGTGTTTGAATGAGTCTGTCGTACCACCGAACGAACTCGACGTTTTCCGGGAGCACGATGTTGAGAATGTTGATGAAAGGGGTGACCATTGCCAGGGCGAAGCTAATGGCGAGACGGGATGACGTCCTGAATTTCCCCCAGGGAATGGGGCCTGACCCGTACCACCATTCCAGCATGTAATTTTGACAGTAGCTGTGAGAGATAAACTGTCATATATAGAACAATAGAGTTTTAATTATTGTCATTTGTCAAACGACCAAGATATATCATAATGTATTACCACATGTGTCTATTGACATTCTGATCAGGTCATTTCCGCCCCAATAAGGCCCATAAGACAACTACTGATAGGCAAACTGATGTCCTGACGAAGAAAAAAAACGGAATGTGACCTAACCCGTACTAATAATATAGATGTGATAGAGATATACTGGTGTATAGATTATGTGAGAGATGAATGTTGTATAGCGTTGCGATCAATTGCAAAGTTGCGAATAAGACCTTACCTTCTTGTATTGTAGTTGTACCACCCTTTTCAGCCGTACTAGGGGCAAGGGATCGGATGCCACGCCCCGCGTCATCACGCTTGAACCAGACCCATCATTCATGACTTTCAATATCTCATCCCTCGAGGTGGCGCGATCCAGCAGCTTTGTAAGTAAGAGTTCGAGTCTCCCTTGAAGCTCTTTGTATCTATATACATGATATATGGCAGGCAAGATGACGAAGAAGATGAAGAAGAAGAAGAAGAAGAAGAAGAAGAAGAAGAAGAAGAAGAAGAAGAAGAAGAAGAAGAAGAAGAAGAAGAAGAAGAAGAAGAAGAAGAAGAAGAAGAAGAAGAAGAAGAAGAAGAAGAAGAAGAAGAAGAAGAAGAAGAAGAAGAAGAAGAAGAAGAAGAAGAAGAAGAAGAAGAAGAAGATATTCATTATTATATCCTACATGAATGAAATCCTGTTCAGTGATTGGTCTACATAGCGTCATGTGACCAAACATAGTAATGCCCATGGAGAAAAATGTGCTATGCGTGACGTCATTCATGGAATAGTAAATGCTATTCCATGAATGACGTCATAGACGCCGGGTGATCATATTGAGCCATTAGAGATGCGTGTTATAAAACTTCCCTGCGAGAAGAGATATTGTTTTAGCTTGCGAAAGATGCTCGACGAGATTTCTTAAAGAGTTATTTAAAAAGAAATACAGCATATTTTCACCCGTGAATATCAATAAGTTCCAAAGAATATTCTAGAGATGCATTTCATGTATAACGTAGCGGTATTCGAATTTAAAAATTACGACAATGGTGCACATTGTGCATCGTTGTCCTTCTGTGGTCGTGACATAATTCGTCATTTAACAATCGGCCGCGTTGTGCACTGCACTAGCTGTATGTGTAATGTACGAAGGTGTATCCTAACTTCGCGCACGAAAATTTCGGATTTTTTCAAAGTGGCTTAGGATCAAGAAAATTACAGTAATCTCAATGAAACAATAATAAATTACCCCTCAAATTCTGAGGATTCGATTTATCTTAAACAATTTCATTTAAACTCACAATTTGTGGTGTTAATGGCCCGATTCCGCGACTATGTCATATCAGCAAGAACTTCTTCACCGAGTACGGTAGTCTCCATACTTCGCGCGTAATACATAGGGCACCCTGCCATTGACTTAACACGTATCCCGTGTAGCAAACCGTAACACGCATTTCAATGGCAGTGTGATGATGCAAACATTTTGCGCGCATTAGCATCTTAGCACGCGCAGCGTTGTCAAGCTATCTACGGAGATTGCGCGATCCGAAAGTAAATTTGAAGGGTAGGTCGAATAAAGGAGCATTTTGCGCAGCCTTTCGATGACAACAAATATGTTCTACTGGAACGATTTCCGTTTAATTTGCTTGATACTTCCTCCTCCATAATTTTGTTGGAACACCAAAGTTGTGATTTACAAAAAAGACCACAAAAAGTAAGTATTTCTTCAGAAATATCGCTTTTTATTTGCTAATTTGTTGGTTGATGAGTAATTGATGTGTGCTCTTTCAGTTGACATTGAAAATTTCCGTCGCCGTGTCCGTGTTCTAATGTTTGCGTGTCTCGCCTATGATGCGCGAAGTTGGGATACGCGCGAAGTTAAGACACTTGTCCATACGAATAACTATTTTCTCCATACAATTACACGTGCGTACTGTAAAGCAGATTAATTATTCACTTTGATGCGCACGTTTTGCATTTGAGTGCGCATTAGTTGTTAAGGCGCGGAACCATGAATGGAAAGATAGCGCAATACGCGCTCTGCGCTAGGACTATTGCGCAAAGGGGGTCAGTGTCACAAACAGAACATAGTCAGTGCAGTGATGGTTCCATGATCAATTTTTTGTTTTTCTTCAAATTTTTCTTTAATTTAATTGAAATCATTCATTTTTGCGATGATTATGATAATGCGAAGGATATAAAACAAATATATCATGCACTATTTCGAGCCACTAGTGAAATTATGGATTCCTCGGTGACAGAAAAGCACTATGTTCTTCGGGTCTACGACCCTCAGAACATAGTGTTTTTCCTGTCACCTCGGAATCCATAATTTCAACTAGAGGCTCTCAGTGCATGGTATATTTGTTTACTATGGAGATGTCGGTGTAGGTACTCTCAAGACGAGGTTGTACTGAAACCTTTTTGCATGTGCCCTAAAAAGACAAAATATATGCATGATTCTGAGAAAAAATCGGTTCTGTCGTGCGCCGCCTTCACGCCCATTCCTATACACGATCATGACCAGTGAGGACCCAATTAGGCTATACAGACTTGCGAGGTACGACATCCAGTAGCTTGCCCAAGGGGTTTACTTTTTATCGCTTTAGCAGTCAGGACCACTTTCGCAAAACCGCTATCGGCCAAAATAGCGGAAAAGCACTATTCCGCGATTATCACATGACACGCAGTATTGCGTCATTTTCGGTTCCACGTGTTGTGGCAATGGGGATAATTTTGTGCAACGACTACATTCAATTAAATTACATTTATTTTCGCCCAATGTTCTGGACAGATCATCTAAATAGTAAATGTGTAGCATCCTTGATAATTATTAAACTAATAGTGTGTAGTTTGTCTAAATGATCTGGCCAGAACATTTTAAGAAAATCTTGCTCGATTATGCGGGTTCGTTTTTCAATTAAACGGTTGATTCGCGCATAGAGTTACGCGACAGGTGTTTGATGCCGTACGAACTAGTTATGTGCGAAATAACGAGAGAAAAGGAGGGGGCGTGTGAGAGAGGCGTATAGCTCGGCAAGATAAGAGAACGGCAAGATAAACTTAGCACGCGGAAGGCGAGAATGGCGGACACAAAGCTGCATATATGTAAAAAACGGCTGTACAAAATTCTATTTTGTTTCGATCACCGATAGTATCGCATGGTATCGCCACGATATATGCGCCATCTAGCGACATTGATTGGAGAATAGTGGGAAACCGCTATTTTCCCGATAGTGGAAAAGCGAAAGTGGTCCTGACTTTTTAGATTGTAATAATCTTACCTGTGGCTGAATTTTTCTATCTTGCATTTGTGTCTGACCTCCTCCTTCTCCAGCTCTTCACCCAATTCTAGTACCGTCTCGATCGGATCATCCGAAGTGAGCAGAATATATACTTCGCTCGTCACCGCCTGGTACCACTGCAATCGAGCGAGGGCGCACTCCAAACCATCGTTTCTAACGCGGGAGAGGGTTTGAGTTTGAGTTTGAGTTTATTTATTTATTCACGGTAAAGAGCCTGCTATCAGCTAAAAAGCTGCATTACAGCAAGGCCGTGACACATATTTACAGAAACAAAACATCAAACAGTTTAAAAGTGATACATAACATAACAAGGAATAAACAATTTAAACTTAATCTAAACTACATAAAGAACATATGTGTCCCGCCATCCTCAGGGGAGCCAAAAGTCGCAAGATGTCGAACCTCAGAAATCACGATTGATTTGAAATGAAAAGGTGAAAAAAAAATATTATTGCCTCATGCATTTCCCTGATATCTTTTCTACCGGTACGCAAAATATCCAGTAAAAATATCAAGTGGAAAGGTAAAAATTAAGCAGAGTTTTGAAGCATGTTTTTTGCGGGTTTGAAAAGTTTGCGTTCCAAAATTATTTGGCACTAAAAGCGATCGATATTAAGCTCCGCCTCTTAACAACCCCTTTGTGCTAAGTTGGAAATCTCGGCAGCTGTCAAGAGCGGCCAGCGCACATCCAGATTCTGTAATCCCTATTGACTGCGCCGCCGCTTGCAAGGAGATTAGTCATCCAAATGGCCTCCTTTGTATAGTGGCCCTAAAAATGCTTTTAAATGTTTTAAATGCAGCCCCCCCCCCCCCCCCACCGGTTTCGCGGCCCCTGAAACCAAACAGAAAACGATATTAAGAGCTGGTTTTAAGTTGCCAAAGCACAATCCACTCTTTTATATACCCTCATTTTGAAGTTGACTGAGGCTCGCCTCCGTTACTTAGACACCTGTTTCAAAATGTTCTAAGGGACATCCCCGGGCATCCCCGCCAAAAGAACGAAAACAAACCCTGTACTAACGGATCCCCCCCCCCCCCCCCTCCCTCCCCCTTTGGTACCTGGGGCCTCCCCCTCCAAAATTTCTAGCTTCGATACCCCGTTTTACTTTTCACGTATCAACATACTGTTCTATATAATAGTTTTTACATAACTGCCATGGACCAGACGCAAGTTTGCATTCCTAAAAACAAACGCAAAAGTGCGCATTTAACACGGCATGCAAGAAGCTAGCAGCATTAAGTGTGGTTGAAATTTGCACTTGTTGGTCGGTCGTTGCCAATATGCAGAGGGAAGGGATTACAATTACTGTAGTGCGTGTAATATACACCTAGGTAAGCTGTCTGCAAATTGGCAATGATAAAACAAAATAAACGAAAGCCGGATGTATTCAGCTTTCCAGATACAGTCTACCATCGTAGTTAAAGAAAGAAGACTAAAAATACTACATGATGATGACGTCGCTGGGTATGAACACTTAATTATTTTTGTTCCATTCTGTTATGAACTCTTGTAAGCCCCGTCCGCGTCGCAGCTTTATTTTTCAAAAGGAACCGCACGCACGATTGCGGTATGGTTTCATCAAAGGATGTAGGAGGTTCTAGCTGAACTGCCTGTCAATATCGATTAATCGAACAATAACCAGAGACAGAGCGGAGCCCATTTTGTTACGTGAAAGTGATCGCTATTGTATCATGTGCGCGATGTGTTCAGTTTATCGTTCCTAACCCACTTAAATTTTTAATTAAATCTGTTCATATCTCTACAAAGCATGGGTAATATTCAACAGTTTCTGGAGGGAAGGTGTATATCATACATATTTACTGATATGCAAGTTTTCAAGAAAATTGAATAAAGGTTGCTACGACATTCTATTCATGCAATCGGTTCATTTATGGCCTGCTTAAAACGCTAATTTCACTTTCGAAATGGATGTAAAGTTTCTTGAGTTATTTTCTCGGCATGTTATTTCCGGCATGAATTAAGAATTATTCAGACGAAATAATGTGCTGTTTTTAAGGCATAATCAGATCAAATTTACTGATTGTCACATGAAAGTTGTGTTATTGCACTGGAGAATAGCTTTAAAAAGTTAATTAATCTTGTTTCTTGCGGAAGAGCATTAAATAGTTTGGAAGCAGAATATAATGTACTATTTTTCAAAAACCTTGGCCGAAGTAAACTAATAATATTATTATAATTGCGTATAGTATAAATATTTTCGTTTTTGTCGATGCGAGAACATATATAGACTATGTGGAAGTAAATTATTTAAGAGCTTAAAAATAAGAAGCAACGCTTGCCTTTTTCCATTTGTCAAACAAACAATCTATGTCCAAAGACCAATGTATAGCATAATCGTTTGGCGATTAAAACGAATTTCTACCTGTAAAACGATTCTCAGTGCCCTATTCTGTAAAGTTTGTAATCTTCTTAAATACGTTAAAAGGGGAGGACAGTTTTGGTAAGGCTGAGCTTTTGTACCAGAACCTGCACAATAACACTACAAAATAATAGTTATAACTCCACCATGCTCGAAAGGTATAGAAAATTACAAACGAATAATTAAAAAGCATGTTATCATTCAAAAAGAGCCATTACAACACAAGAGGGCACTCTCTAAAGAAGCAATGGTTTCAACCATTTTTCATACAGAATTATTAATGTGATGTTTTGTTGAAATAATGATAAGATATAGAGATCATCAACAACTATTTAAAAACCTCTTTTGAAATTGTTGTAAAAAGTGTAGGCATTAAAAAACAAAAATTAATCACTGAATAAATCTGGGCCCCAGATTTATTCCGATTAGATATATTTATTGATATTTAAGCCGTTTATTCTGCCATTAAAATTGTATGCTCTTTCAAATTGTACACTCAGTTTTTCATTACCTCAAACAAAAATCATATCGTGATATCATTTAAATGTTGGCTGACAAGAAAACTACCTAAAATTTGTGTTTTACTGTATCTAAGGCAGATTGTCATGAAGATTACTAATAAAAACATATTTTCCGTGTCGGAAAACCCAGTAAAAAAAATCAACTTTTAAATTCACTTTAGTAATCCCCGTAAAAAAATTGAGTCCGGGCGAAGAAAAATGACGTCATCTTTGTGACGTCACATAGAGGTAATCGCAGTATAGCTCGGTCATAGACGTACACGCTGAGTGCAATACGCACGTTGACAGAGAGATATTATTTCGACTTTTTTCAATATTCGCAAACATTTGTTAAAGTTTATATCATGGACGATCTACACTCAGATGTGTTGCTGCAAGCTGCTATAATTAATTTCTTAGGAATTTTCAGTTAAGCCTCAATTTACAAGCAAAAACGAGTTTGTTTTACAAGCTAATCATAGGCTCTGCATGTAAACCATGAACATTCCTCCGTGTTGCGGTCTGCTTGTGCTGTCATGATCCGGGTTGCACGTGCGCACATTCCCACTCCGCTATAAATTACTTTTTTTAGCAGTATGGAACGCCGATGCGAAAACAAGCAAAAAAGTTGCATGAAATTTACCTTTCTTGCCCAACTTAAGGATTTCTTTGAAAAAAAGAGTGTGGTATATCAATATAGGCACATATTTAAAGCTATAAACCTGAATCAAAGCCGGGATTTCACCATACCTTTAAATCGGAAGCTTTTTTCTTATAGCCCGTTACTTTGCTTCTATTGTCTAGCAACTTTGTAATTGGAGAAGCTTTAGGTTTGTTTGGCAAAACACACCGTAGTGATTTCCACATTGCTGAAGGATTGTTTTTGTTATCACGAACACTTTTTTACGTCATCCCATGAAATTTGTTTCAAATCTCTCAAAAATTCATTTTCATTAATTTGTTTAAAATTACGACTAAATATATAGGCCTACTTATGACTCCCCGGGCACCGAGACTCAAAGTTACAACCTCACAATACGGTATCTTCCGATCATTAGAACAAAAAAGTACATCAATCAATGTTGACGTGGTAGCTGTTACTCTTGTATGTTTTTCCACAAATTTGTTCAGCTCAGATTCTCTGCTATCGTAATAGACGATTTGTATGATGAGCTATTGGTATTTTTATTTTATCACAATTTAAATCTCCTATTAATATATAATCAGTATTTTTAACTTCTACATTTTCAAGCAAATGTTCAATTTTATCGAAAATATCATTGTGTGATTCTGGTGGTCTATAGCAATATATCAATAAAATGGTTTCTGCTTAGAAAGACAAACTTCAATACATGCCAATTCAAGATTATCAACAATTAAATCTGTTCTATATTTAAATACAGTTGATTCATGAACAAACATTATTATACCTCCACCGTGTCTATTTCCATCAAGTCTAACACAATTATAACCATCAATAAACACTTCCTCATCATTAATGGAATTATCTAACCTTGTTTCACAAAGGCATAGAATATGTATATTATTCATTTTTAATAACTGTTTAATTTTATCCAAGTTTTTAAGAAGAGAACATACATTTAAATGGCCAAAATTTACACCAGTAGAATTCAGAATTCAGTTCAGTATTTTAAATATAACATATGGTCCATTATACTCAATATTAAATGGCTGATCTATGTCAGCACTATCGTCATCATCGTCATAAATTATCGGATCAAAGTTTATTGGCAGTTCATCAAACAAACATACATTGTAAATCCAATTTTGGTTCGAAATTAAAGTTTTTTGAGAGGCTCATCATAAGGTACATAGAAGAGCATTTTGTTTTTTTGCGTGATAAGCACGAATACTTTACAGGCGTTGTTTGTCAAACCTGGGTACAATGAATGCCCGACATCGGGAGTTATTCAGTTTAGTTCAAACGTTCAACATCCTTCATCGTATTGATGCGTACCTTTCTTTGTCTGCCATGTTCATAGACAAGCGCGGTGATCCTTCCGTCTGCGGTCTAACATCTTCGCACCTTCGCACGCACGCATCTTCGCACGCATCTTCGCACGCATCTTCGGTCGGCAAAGTGGCTCCATGGTCCATCAGTAACTGGCAATAATCAAAGAAAATTTGAACTGAATAAGTAGGTGTGAATATGTCGTGATATGATTATCTGGGGTGAGGTGAATGCTGACTTCCTTTATTGTTACCTGCTACAACTGTATTCGAGCGAGAGCATATTCAATGGGATTGTGAGATGGCCTCCTTGAGCATCGAGAGGCAAGGTGGCCCCTAACAATCGTGTCTCACTCGTGAGAGTATGGGTGGAGCGTTTCCTCTACGGTCGGTAAGGTGGCTCCAGGATCGATCAGTAACTGGCAATAAACAAATAAGATATTTGCCCCCAAAATATACATGTGAATATAATTATCTTAATAGCATCTTCTGGAATTAGGAGATTTTTGACTTCAGCATACCCATGGGATCGTGTCTTACCCGGGCGTGGATTTCTTCTACGGTCGGCGTGTTGGCTTCATGGTGAATCAGTACTGGCAATAAACAAAGAACGATTTACACCCCAACAAATAAATCTATACTTTGATCAATTATGTTAGTGATTAATTTATTGCATGCCCGTATAGCCAGGATTTTTCAAGAAGGGTGCGTAATTAACAAGAACGGCACCGAGACCGATCGTGGCCGTGACCGAGACCACTGTTTGAGTCGTGTAAGCGGGGGGGGGGGGGGGGGGGGGGGGGTGTTTTGTCGCCAACAATTTTCGAGGTCGAAACCAAGACCACTGGTTTAGTTTTGAAAGCGGGGGGGGGGGGGGGGGTGCCTCGTCGCCAAGAACCTTTTTTGGGTTTGTTGGATGCGTACCCAACTCCCACTCCCCCACCCCCCCCCCCCCCCCCCCCCCCCCCCCCCTCGCCACGGGCCTGTATTGCATATTATTTGTATTTTTCTTGTGGAAATAAAACGATGTGAATATATCTATATAATATGATTTAATGGGTGAGGAGAATGCCGATGTCCTTCATATTTTACCTGGTACCATTGTAATCGAGCGAGGTCGTGTTAAAAGCATTGTGAAATGGTCTTCTTTTTGATAGGCAAGTCGTCCCGTGGTTCGTCAACAGCTGACGAATAACAAACAGGAAGACGAAAGAAGTGAAAATCAGGTGGTAATGATGAATAAATTAAAGAAAATTATGGAGTCAAGAAGAAGAAGAGAGAAGAAGAAGAAGAAGAAGAAGAAGAAGAAGAAGAAGAAGAAGAGAAGAAGAAGAAGAAGAAGAAGAAGAAGAAGAAGAAGAAGAAGAAGAAGAAGAAGAAGAAGAAGAAGAAGAAGAAGAAGAAGAAGAAGAAGAAGAAGAAGAAGAAGAAAGAAGAAGAAGAAGAAGAGGAGGAACAAGTATGTGTAATTTGAAAAGATAATAACCGATTCTTATTGTGTATATTTTATTCAGTTTTTTCTGTTAGAAATTGACCTCGTTGCACTTTCCTCCCTGACAATGATAAAATGGGCAATACCTTGGCACTTCATTGATTTAAGAAACGAACACCGATATTAAATTAACTAGCAGCAACTTGCGATCAAATATCAAGGTCCTAAACATTTATTGACATCTATCAAATAACATTGCACAGAATGCTAATGATTAAACGGGTATGCATCGACATACAGTGTGTGGCTTATCATAGAGCTGAGCTTTCTTATATACAGCTATATGGGTCTTATTCATACATGGAACGGTCTTTCAATTCAAGTGGGTGATGTTCTACGTATTTCTTTAGTTCCACCTTTTCATTAAAATTAATCAACAACACCTTAGAAGAAAAAAATAAGGTTTGTAGCTTACACCGGCAATCATGCCAATACATCCCACAAGTGGATAATATATAAATGCAATTAATTGATCAAACTAAATAAATGAATGAATCAATACATTAATAAAAAGACAGAAAGAAGTGAAAATCAGGTGGTAATGATGAAGAAATTAAAGAATATGATGGAGTCAAGAAGAAGAAGAAGAAGAAGAGGAAGAAGAAGAAGAAGAAGAAGAAGAAGAAGAAGAAGAAGAAGAAGAAGAAGAAGAAGAACCGTTCCTTATTGTTTATATTTATTCAAAGCATTTTTTGTTAGAAATTGACCTCGTTGCACTTTCCTCCCTGACAATGATAAAATGGGCATACCTTGCCACTTCATTGATTTAAGAAACGAACACCGATATAAAATTAACTAGCAGCCACTTGCGATCATTATCAAGGTCCTGAAAAATTAATTGACCTCTATCAAATAACATTGCACAGAATTATAATGATTAAACGGGTATACATCGACATACAGTGTGGGCTTATCATAGAGCTGAGCTTTCTATATACAGCTCTATGGGGCTTATTCATACATGGAACGGTCTTTCAATTCAAGTGGGGTGATGTTCTACGTATTTCTTTAGTTCCCACTTTTTATCAAAATTAATCAACAACACCTTAGAAGAAGAAAATAAGGTTTGTAGCTTACAACGGCAATCCTGCCAATACATCCCACAAGTGGATAATATATAAATGCATAAATAATGTACATTAATTAATTGATCAAACTAAATAAATGAATAAATCAATACATTAATAAAACGATGCAAACATGAACAAAAAATATACCTACTGAATCTAGAGGTTATGTTATGTACCTGAACAATCTCCAAGTTGTTAGCCTTTGCCGCCAGAATGAGTGGCGTGGTGCATGGTGGGAAGTTATGTGTCACTGCAAAACGATTCACAATGTCTTGGCCTCCGAGATTCGTCTAAAAATAGATTAATATGAGTAAATGAGCAGAACTTTTACTTACATACATACATACATACATACATACATACATACATACAAACATTAAACAAATTAAAACATTATGATGAATTAATAGTTAAATGAAAGAATGAATCGAGGAATTCTTGTTATTTTATTTGAATCAATGTTTTCAAGAAATTGACCTACTTATAGATGAAGCGGAGCATACACCCAATCAGCTGTGGGAAGACATGAAAGAAACAGTTGAGAATGCGGCAAATAATCATATTCCAAAGAAAAAGAAGCAGAAACAACCATTAACTAACTTGTTTGCTTATTTGTAGAGACTGGAAGCAAAGCTTATTTGTTCCTCTTTATCCATTGCTCTCTAATTAGTTTGAGCTTGCTGATGACAAGAAGAGGGGCACCAAAAGCAAAACACAATAGAGAGAAGTGGACGAGACACGTTAAAAGAGTTACAAGTCGTGTGAAGGAGGACAAATGAATTTACATTAAAGGAAAGTGTGAAGAACTAGAACGTCACAAGAACAACTATGGTAGTATTTTCTATTGTAAAATAAATCACAAAGAAAAGGGCCCTAGGATTGGATGTGATCAATGACGAAAACGGCAAACCCCTGGCAAATATAGTGAGAAATGAAGGAAAAATGGCTGCAGTATCATACCTGTTTGCTGCACAGGACAATGAAATTGAAATACAAATAGGAGGAAAGCGATTAAATGGTCCCGTTGCAGAAAGAGATACAATCGATTGTAAGTTACAATTAATTGTAAGTCAGATCATGTGTTCTAGATGCGCAAATCTGATTGGTTGAAACCCGCAAATTTTCTGACATTAAATATTAACTTACAATCGATTGTATCTCTTTCTGCAACGGGGCCCATAAGTGGAGCTTACCACGAAACAACTAAAGGATGGCAAGTCCCCTAGTTTGGACAACTTGAGTCCGAGACATGGAAGGCTACAGGTGAAGAAGGGATTGATTTGATGTAGCGTCTTTGCTGCAATATCTAGAAAAGGAATGATTGGCCTGTTTTCTTTTGTAGAGCTGTTTGTATAACATTACCAAAGAAGGGGTATCTTAAAGATTGTGCAAATCATCGAACAATCAGCATAATTTGTCATGCAAGCAGAGTGCTTCTGAAGATCATTGCCAGATGGCCGGGACCATTGGTAATGATGGTCTCGAGAACAGTTACATGTGGTAAAGGGGGGGGGGGGGGGGGTTCAAACCCCCAAAAACAGTCATTTTTTGGTCAAAGGGAGGGGGTTGAACCCCCCCCCCCCCTCCCCTGGGTACGCCAATGATAATTACTATTATGTATCATTATCAAATTATCATTGTCTTTGTCGTCATACTACTCCTATTATAACCATTATCAGTAGCATTATCATTATCAGTATCAATATCGTTATCATTACCATGGTTACCTAACGGGTAACATGTCATGCCCAATATCAGAATAATTTAACGTAACGATTATATATGTTTTTCATTGTAAGGATTTCCCTTATTTGTTATGTTGTGTTTGTTGTTGTCAAAAAAGTAGGGAGCAAGCGCCCACCCATGCCCCCCCCCCCCCCCTCCCACGTAGCTACGCCACTGCACACAAATTAAATGCAAATCTTACTTCAATAGTCTGGTTTTGATTGTCATCTGTGCGAAGTAAGATTGCTCTCATCGCTTCTATGCTCCGCGACTCGACGGCATGCAGGAGGGCGTCATTTACTGGTACTTTGTAGTCCAGTAATAGTTCCAGAACATCTGTATAGGAAATTATAATGAATAATAAATAGCAGGTAATTTAAAGGCCTGGGATAGAACAGTTCTTGTCAGCTGAATTGTAATAACTAAATTTGCACTTTATCATTAAAAGCTAAGAGTTATATATCAACGATGCTTGAAATTTGGTAGGAAAAAAACGTATAAATGGCTATATAAGTTAGGAGTTTCAACCATTTCTTATCAAAAATTATGAATGTGATGTTTGGTAAAATAATAATTCAATAGAAAGATCATCAAAAACAATTTAAAAGCCAATTTGGTACATATTCGACAATGCGTGGGCTTAATGAATATTTGTTTTAAATTATAGAATAAATGTTGGGGCCCTATACAGGGTGTCTCAGAAAGAATGCAACGCCTACGATCGTTAATTTCATCAACACCATTGACCAAATGTCATGGTTTTTGTTTGATTGGGTAGAACATTCTTTTTCCAACAAAATGATACCATGAGCATTGATTTTGGGTAAGGCGTCTGGATCCTAGGGCCATTTTTCTGAGGCAATGTCGTATCCTAAATTTGCAAATTTTTCGTCTCCAGCGATCCTCTGAACACTGAGACATTCTCGCCCCACGGCCTCCCATAGAAAGAAGAACCGCATGACTGCTCTCCCTTTGATAAAGAAGACAATGTTGCGTAATCGAGTACCCCCGTACGGTATGGCTCACATTGTCTTCCTTATCAAAGGGAAAGCAGTCATGCGGTTCTTCTGTCCATGGGAGGCCGTGGGGCAAGAATGCCTCAGTGTTCCGAGGATCGCTGGAGACGAAAAAGTGGCAAATTTAGGAAACGACATTGCCTCAGAAAAATGGCCCTACCCAGCTAGCCACCTGACGTCGTGCCGATGTCATAAGTTGTTGGCCGGATGTCGGCTTATCGCGGTTGGCTCGAGGTTAAAATGTCCGCCAGCCCAACATCGTAACCACGTCATTTTGTGATACGTCAATTTCTGACATTGGACCAACATAACATTATGATGTGGGCGCGAGGTTAAAATGTCCGCTAGCCTAACATTGTCCCAACATCATTTTGTGATGTCGGGCAAATGTCAATTTCCGACAATGGCCCAACACCAAATCCTGACATAGGACAGATATCAAATTATGATGTGGGCTCGACGTTAAAATGTCCGCCAGCCCAACATCGTCACCACGTCATTTTGTGATACGTCAATTTCTGACAATGGCCCAACATCAACTCATGACATTGGACCAACATAACATTATGATGTGGGCGCGAGGTTAAAATGTCCGCTAGCCTAACATTGTCCCAACATCATTTTGTGATGTCGGGCAAATGTCAATTTCCGACAATGGCCCAACACCAAATCCTGACATAGGACAGATATCAAATTCTGATGTGGGCTCGACGTTAAAATGTCCGCCAGCCCAACATCGTCACCACGTCATTTTGTGATACGTCAATTTCTGACAATGGCCCAACATCAACTCATGACATTGGACCAACATAACATTATGATGTGGGCGCGAGGTTAAAATGTCCGCTAGCCTAACATTGTCCCAACATCATTTTGTGATGTCGGGCAAATGTCAATTTCCGACAATGGCCCAACACTAAATCCTGACGTTGGGCCAACATCAAATTCTGACGTTGGCCCGACATTACAATGTCCGCCAGCCCGACATTAGCCCAACGTTATTTTTTATTGTTGGCCCAACATCAAATCTTGACGTTCGCCCGACGTTTGATGCTGGACCAACATC
Organism: Echinarachnius parma; assembly: GCA_037951105.1. NCBI lineage: Eukaryota > Metazoa > Echinodermata > Echinoidea > Clypeasteroida > Echinarachniidae > Echinarachnius > Echinarachnius parma. The sequence goes on along the minus strand of JBAMJV010009901.1, from coordinate 11,209 downwards.
AAAATTTGACAATGGCCCAATGTCATTAATATGACATCTCCAATAAGAGGTCGACCTAATATAGCGCCGATGTTGGGACTGGTATCGATTTAAGAGGTCGCTACCCAGCTAGCCACCTGACGTTGTGCCAACATTGAGCCAATGTAAAAAGTCGTTTTAAGAAGACGTTGGGCCTACATTAAAAATCCGACGTCGCCGCGACGTAAAAATGTCCGCCAGCCCAACATCAGCGCGACGTTTTAGTTTTTTTAATGCTGGCCAAACGTCATTTTGCGATTTCGACCCAACATCAATTATTCAGTCAGTGGTCAGTCATGGTTGTGAAATTAATGTCGGGACAATGTTAGTAATGAGACAAGAATAGGACATCTCAATTTTTACGTCAAACCGAAATTCTACGACGTCAGAATGGGCAGCAGTGAATCAAGTCGGCTAATAGTCATTAAGTTGATGTTGAGCCGATGTCAATGATCCGACATGAATATGACATCTCAATGATGACGTCAATGCGATATACTGCCGATGTCAGAACTGACAGCAATGAAACAAGTCGGCAAATGATCATAAAAGTGATGTTGCGCCGATGTCAATAGTCGGACATGAATATGCCATCTCCAATATGACGTCGGGCTAATATCGCGCCGATGTCGGAAAAGATAGCAATTAAGGAGGTCGGTAAATGGTAGTAAAATTGATATCGGTCCGATGTTATTAATTAGACATGAATGTGATAAATATGTCAGGCTGATGTAAGAACTTGCAGCAATGAAACAACTCGGCAAATGGTCATTTAATTGATGTTGTGCCGAAGTCAATGATTAGACATGAATATGACATCTCAATGATGACGCCATAGCGATATCCTGCCGATGTCAGAACTGGCAGCAATGAAACAAGCCGGCAAATGGTCGCCAGTTCCGACATCGGTACAACATTGACCCAACGTCATATTTGAGATCTCTTATTCATGTCGGATTAATGACATCGGCACAACATCAGTTGAATGACAATTTGCCGACTTGTTTAATTGCTGTCAGTTCTGACATCGGCAGGATATCGCTTTGGCGTCATCATATAGAGATGTCATATTGAGGTCCAATTAATAACATTGGCCAGACATCAATTTCACAACCATGTACCGACCTCTTAAATTGCTACCAGATACAACATCATCACAATATTGGACTGACGTCATAGTAGAGATGTCATATTTATGTAGGAGTAATGACATCCGCCCGACATCTATTTCACAACCTTTTACCCACCTTTAAAATTTCGTAAAGTTCCGACATCTGTGCGGTATAGGCCCAAAGTCATATTTTGGATGTCATATTTATGTCTAATTAATAACTGTGACCCGACATCAATTTCACAGCATTTTACCGACCTCTTAAATTACTACCAGTTCCAACATCGGGGCGATAGAAGGCCGATTTTATATTTGAGATGTCATATTCATGTCGAATTATTGACAACGGCACAACATCCATTTAATGACTATTAAATGATTAGTTTCATTGGTGCCATTTATGACATCGGCAGGATATCGCTTTGGCGTCATAATTGAGATGTCATATGGATGTCCAATAAAACTCATTGGTCCGACATCAATGTTACAACCATTTACCGACCTCTTTAATTGCTACCAGTTCCAACATCGGCGCGAAATTATCCCGACGTCATATTGGAGATGACATATTCATGTCAGAATATTGACATCGACTGAACATCGATTTCATGACTATTTGCCGACTCGTGTCATTGCTGCCAATTCTGACATCGGCGCGATATCGGCTTGACGTCATATTTGTGATGTCATATTGATGTCCAATTAATAACATCCGTCCGACATCAATTCCACATTCAACCATTTACCGACCTCTTAAAATGATATATTCCGACATCGGTACAACATTGGCCCAACGTCATATTTGAGATGTCATATTCATGTCGGTTTATTGGGTGCGGTTCGTTATTCCGAAGGTTCGTTATTCCGAAGGTTCGTTATTCCGAAGGTTCGTTATTCCGAACACGCAAATTTCCTATACCTGAGTGTTCGTTAATCCGAAAATGAAATAGGGTTCGTTAATCCGAACATTTGTTGCATTATTCCGAAGGTTCGTTATTCCGAAGGTTCGTTATTCCGAAGGTTCGTTATTCCGAAGGTTCGTTATTCCGAAGGTTCGTTATTCCGAAGGTTCGCCATTCCTAAAATGAAATCGGGTTCGTTATTCCGAAGGTTCGTTATTCCGAAGGTCCGTTATTCCGAGGGTTCGTTATTCCGAAGGTTCGCTATTCCTAAAATGAAATCGGGTTCGTCAATCCGAAAATGAATTTAGGTTTGTTATAATGCTATAATTTCATATAAAGAGATTAAAATAAACTTAAATGTTTGATTGGTCTGGCCAAGGGAGGGAAAGGGGGAGGGGTATGCTTAATGCAGGCTGTAAATTAAATAAACAAAACACAAACTATAGTATTATAACAAGCCCGATTTAATTTTCGGAATAACGAACCCGATTTTATTTTCGGATCAACGAACCTTCGGAATAACGAACCTTCGGAATAACGAACCTTCGGAATAACGAACCCGATTTTATTTTCGGATCAACGAACCTTCGGAATAACGAACCTTCGGAATAACGAACCTTCGGAATAACGAACCTTCGGAATAACGAACCTTCGGAATAACGAACCTTCGGAATAACGAACCTTCGGAATAACTGAACCTTCGGAATAACGAACCTTCGGAATAACGGATTGTAACCAACCGGTTTATTGACATCGGCCCAACATTAATATTACAACCCTCTATCAAGCTCTTAAATTGGTACCAGTTTCGGCATTGGTGCGATTTTAGCGCGACGTTTTATTTGAGACGTATTTTTTTCGTCAACTTAATGACATCGGCACGATATTCAACTACAACCATTTTCCGACTTTTTTCATTTCCAAAACCTCCAACTTAAATTCGACGTTGGCGTAATGTTGGCGCGACGTCTGTTTGCCGACCGCGATCTTGCCGAAGACCTGCCGACACCGGTCCGACGTCAGTTAGCTAGCTGGGTACTTATATTTTTGTTAACTTGCTTTGAGAATCTATACTGAATTGAATTTCGTTTAATCGATTACAAACATTAGTAATTCAAAAGTAAAAAAAAAAAGAAGTATTGCTATCGGGAAATTCATGATCGATTATAAGCGATCGTAAGTGAAATGAAAATTTTCGATTTTTGGAATTATTTATATTAAAAATATATACTTTTGTCATGTCCTTGCTGCTGTATATAATTTAGAAGGATATATAAGAATGTAAATAACACCTTAAATAGTGTTATGAATATGATTTGAACGTGGATTATTTCAAATTCAACGCTCTACAAATACTAACTATTACAAAACATACATGCTAAGAAGAGGTGTATATATAGTATACCGATTGCGACCTATGTTTGTAGGACGATAGGATGATAGGTTTAGGAGTAGGCAATAGGTATAGGAATAGGATATTTATAGAATTATGATTTATTTATTTATTTATGAATTTATGAATTTATGAATTTATGAATTTATGAATTTATTTATGAATGAATGAATGAATGTGTGTAAAGGTTAAACAAAATGCATGGATCGGACGTGGAATCTATGCATGTTTTCTAATTTCTTTTTACGTTTTTGATGTTGGTCCTACGTTGGCCATTTGACATTGGGCCATTGTCAAATTTTGATGTTGGTCCAGCATCAGAAAATGACGTTGGGCCAATGTTGGATTAGCGGACATTCAAACGTCGGGCGAACGTCAAGATTTGATGTTGGGCCAACGTCAAGATTTGATGTTGGGCCAACAATAAAAAATAACGTTGGGCTAATGTCGGGCTGGCGGACATTTTAATGTCGGGCCAACGTCAGAATTTGATGTTGGCCCAACGTCAGGATTTGATATTGGGCCATTGGCGGAAATTGACGTTGGACCAACATCACAGAATGATGTCGTGACAATGTTGGGCTAGCGGACATTTTAACCTCGAGCCGACATCATAATGTTATGTTGGTCCAATGTCATGAGTTGATGTTGGGCCATTGTTGGAATTTGACGTTATGCCAATATCACAAAATGACGTAGTGACGATGTTGGGCTGGCGGACATTTTAACGTCGAGCCCACATCAGAATTTGATATCTGTCCTATGTCAGGATTCGGTGTTGGGCCATTGTCGGAAATTGACATTTGCCCGACATCACAAAATGATGTTGGGACAATGTTAGGCTGGCGGACATTTTAACGTCGGGCCGACGTCAAAACTTGATGTTCTCTCAACGTCAGGAATCGATGTTGGGCCTACGTTAGAACTGACATTGGGCCATTGTCAATAATTGATGTTGGGCCGAAATCGCTAAATGACGTTGGGCCAGCATTAAAAAAAGACGCCGAGCTGATGTTGGGCTGGCGGACATTTTAACGTCTCGGTGACGTCGCATGTCGCATGTTGGCCCAATGTCCCCTTACAACGAAAATGACATCGGCCCAACGATGGCACGACGTCAGGTGGCTAGCTGGGTAGGAACCAAACGCCTTACCCAAAATCAATGCTCATGGTATCATGTTGTTGGAAAAAGAATGTTCTACCCAATCAAACAAAAAACAATGACATTTGGTCGATGGTGTTGATGAAATTAACGATCATAGGTGTTGCATTCTTTCTGAGACACCCTGTATTTATTCCAATCAAATACATTTATGGATATTTCAGCTGTTTCTGAACCGATTTTGATTAAACAAAGTACATTTTGTCTTTATAACCATGCGCCTTTTCAAACAATACACTTGGTTTTTCATTACCTCACAAATAAATTAATTTTTGAAGCGCCGTCGCACATGAACCACAACTTTAAGCAGCATATGTCCTAACCCAAACCAGGGCCCCGTTGTTTACAATCGATTGTAAGTTACAATTGTAAGTTACAAATTGCGCGTTTCAACCAATCAGATTTGCGCGTTATGAACATATGATCTGACTTACAATAATTGATTGCAACTTACAATCGATTGTATCTCTTTTTACAACGGGGCCCAGAGTACTGCTACTATGGTTCTGCAAACGCCACTTGCGGTTTGGTCTACAGGGTGCGGTTCGTTATTCCGAAGGTTCATTATTCCGAACACACACATTTCTTATACCTGAGGGTTCGTTAATCCGAAAATGAAATAGAGTTCGTTAATCCGAACATTTGTTGCATTAATCGGAAGGTTCTTTTATCCGAAAATGAAATAGGGTTCGATATTCCGAAGGTTCGTTTATTCGAAAATAAAATCGGGTTCGATATTCCGAAGGTTCGTTAATCCGAAAAAGAAATGGGGTTCGTTAATCCGAAAAATGAAATGAGGTTCGTTAGTCCAAAAAGGCAATATATAATAATCCAAAAATGATATGGGATTCGTATTGAACCTTTCAGATAAACAAACCTCATTTCATTTTCGGATAAACGAACCCCATTTCATTTTCGGATTAACGAACCTCATTTCATTTTCGGATTAACGAACCCCATTTCATTTTCGGATTAACAAACCCCATTTAATTTTCGGATTAACGAACCTACGGAATATCGAATCCGATTTCATGTTTAGAGAAACAAACCTTCGGAATAACGAACCTTCGGAATAACGAGCTGTAAAAGGTCTACACCAGTTTGTTTTACTCCGACTTCGTCTAGAGAAGCATCATCAGAATTTATAATATGTTGTTACCCTTTGTGTATCAACACATACAAATCAATGTACCATCATAATCATGGTCTAAAAAAACATTTCGTTTTGGTCTATATACTTTGCCACGTGCAGGTTCGTACAATAAATGGTTAGCCTGGAAGGTCCCATTACGCATACGTATAGTCTTATTGACCCGTCCAGTATTATGTCCCATCATACCTTTTACCGCAATTAAAGGGATCTAGTAACATTGTCCAAATCAACAAAACTTAATAAGAAATCGAAAGGTTATATTATACAGTGTTGTATCCGTATTGGTATTGGTTTTTGAAATTTCCCTTTCGTTAAGAAATATTTGCGATTGAAGTGTTCGTATTTTTAACTATCCATTGGATAGTCATAACTGTACTAAGCCAGCGCAATGAGTAAGGGAATATCACTTTGCATTTTTGCTCATTACTCGGCCATTATAACATCCATTTAACGTGAAATTGTCACACAATACTCAAAGGACATATCAAATCACAAAACTACACATTTATCCAACCATTCATCACTTTTTGCACATGCAATGTTACTACGTTACTACAACGTTATCACAACGTTAAGGAAAGGAAAATAATTAAAATACACAAACAAACATAAAGGAACAAGTATAGCACTGCTTGGTCGCTTAAAATACGTATATAATCTAGTGCCAGAGAAAATGACATCATATACTATGTCTCTCTACCATACAAGCATGGTTGAGTTATTATTTGTTAATGATAACGCACAAGTTTTAGTTACTAAAGTTCATATTGATACCAAATCAGTTGTAAACGGGCTCAGTAAAAAGACATTATATAGGCCTTTTGTATACTACATCCGGATAGAAATACCCGCTTTTTTAATAATATTACGTGGCGTGATATCTTATACAGTGTATCAACAAATGCATAATTATTGTCCCCACCGTTCCCACGGTATGCACTTGGGGCGGAAGGAGCACGACTGTATTTGTTGTTGTTTTCGATGGGGAAATGCGAAGCACCTCCTGATAGCTTACCATAACATACTTACATGACATACTATAAAAAGATAATTGTTGGCAAAGAACCAAATTTGACTTCAGGACTATTAAAGGGAGTGTCCGCCTTTTGCAAGCCAAGTTTAAAAGTTGCGAGGTTATTGTCTTATATGAAAGAAAATATCATTTAACAGCTTGCCTGAACAAAATAAGGGTTTGAAGTCTCCTTTTCGTGGAGTTATATACCTCAGAATAATAAAAGCGACGTAACGTCGTTTATAATGCATTACAAGTCTTAGCCCGTGCACAATTTCGCTCAAGATAGCTACCGGAGCATAGCGGGGAGCCCCCCGTGGCTGTGCTTGAACCGCGCACAGGTAACTGGAGTATTTCCTTCTTTTTTAAAGCTTGCTAAAGTTGTTCCTGTTCATAAAAAAGATAATGTTATGAATGTATGTAATTATAGACCAATTTCAATTTTGTCAAGTTTTTCAAAGTTATTAGAGAGAGTTGTTTATAATAGGCTCTACGCATTCTTAGACAAACATGAGTTGCTCAATCCAGACCAGTATGGTTTTCGTAAAGCGCATTCAACTGACCTTGCCTTGCTAAAATGTTATGACCGTGTGTCTCAAGCCCTTGCTGATCGCCAGCATGTGGTCGGAGTATTTATGGATTTGAGTAAAGCTTTTTTGACACTCTAGACCACTCAATCTTGTTGTGTAAATTGGAGCATTATGGAGTGAGGGGTATCGCTCTGAAATGGTTCTCTAGTTATTTATTTAATAGAAGGCAGTATACGTGTTATAACTCTGTAAATTCTGATATTCTTGCTTTAAAATGTGGTGTCCCTCAAGGACCCCGTTTACAGTGCAGGGCCGGGCCGAGACGCGTCTCGGCCCTGCTTAAATTGCGGTACTCGGCCCCCCAATTTTGGTGCGTTTACAGTGGCGGTCTCGGCCCTCGCGGCCCGGCCGCCCTTTCAATATCTTGTCGTAGTGGCGCTCTGCATGTAAACAAACCATTATTTTGGAGGCACGCCGGGGTCACAGAACAAAGGCGCGTTATTTGCAATGAATTGTTTTCCCAATTTGGTACCGCATTTGGCCCTGCGTGCGTTTACAGTGAGAAAAAGCGGGGCCGAGACGCGTCTCGGCCGTGGCCGAGACTACCTCCAGAGCGGGGCCAAATGCGCGGCCACTTTTGGCCCCGCATTTGGCCTTTTGAGCGTTTACAGTGAAAAAAAAGGCCGGGCCGAGACGCGTCTCGGCCCGGCCTTTTTTTCACTGTAAACGGGGTCTATTCTAGGGCCACTGTTGTTTCTTATTTATGTTAGTGATATATGTAATGCATCTACGGCCTTACAATATATATTATTTGCAGACGATACAAGCATTTTCCTTTCTCATCGTGATATTCATACAGTCGTAATACAAGTAATATGTTAGCTCTAAATGTATCAAAAACGAACTATATTCATTTTAAAGGAAGAAAGATTTGTAATGAGCAACAATTGGTTGTTAGATTGAATGGTGTTGTATTGGAGAGAAAGGCATGTACTAAGTTTCTTGGTGTGCATATTAATGAGACTGGGATGACCACCGGAATAGTATAATGACTCCGATTTCTCGGAGTATTGGGATTTTATATAGAGTAAGATATCTTGTGTCTGACAGAATATTATTAATGATTTATAATTCCTTGATTTTGCCTTATATTTCGTATTGTAATATTCTGTGGCCTGTGGGCTGTGTCAAAGAATATAACAGATGACATTCACTTGTTACAGAAAAAGGCTTTAAGAATTTGTGCTGGAGTTGGCTATCGTGAGCACACAGATCCGTTGTTTGTTAGATTTAAATGTCTTAAAGTCGGTGAAATTAATTTTCTTCAGACCTCTTTATTCACGTATCGTTATAATAATAGCATTTTGCCTGCCTCGTTTATTTCTATGTTTTTGAAAAACAATGCAATTCACTCTTATTCGACAAGACAAGCAGCAAACTTGCATTTGTTTAATCCACGTACAGTACTGGCACATAAATCAGTGAGACATACTGGTCCAGACGTTTGGAATTCTTTGTTAATTGAAACACGTAATTTGCCTACAATTTACTCTTTTAAAAATGCAGTCAAACGCATGCTCATTGCAAACGTTTTTGTGTAAGATATTTTGTTCAATCAGTTGGTTTGTTAATTCCTACGATAATATGTATTGTAGTAATCTATATATATTTGTATGTGTAATTCGGCATAACATGTCACTGTTAAGTAATTACATTTAGGCATCTTCGCACCTGTCTCCCCCTCTCTCAGCTCTCCCCCCACTTTTTCTTTTCTCTCTCTGTTTCCCGTATTTCTCTTCCAGTATGGACTGTTCCTTTCTATCATGCCTGCTACATTTCTTCCTGCTCTAGAACATAATGTAGAGACTTAACTATCATCTTTCTCTTGTATGTATTAATTTATGTTTATCTATGTTTTAAGAATATGTAAACTTGTAAAATCTTAGGTATGGCATCACTTCAAGCTTCTAGCTTATATTGCCGACCTCTGTGTGTTTCTATTTCGATATTATGACAGTTTATTTTATTTTTTTAATGTACGAACTTGTTTACTGTGAGACATGCAGGAATAAAAATAAATAAATAAATAAACAATGGCGTAAGCGAATACTAAAACAAATAACTAAAACTGACTACACTGTTAAAAACGCTGTGTAAAAAAACGCTGTGTAAAAATGGTTGTTAAATCTTGTCATACAACTTTAGGTGTAGCATGAAAGTTGAATAAAGAAGGGTTGCGTGAAGCGGCCATTGTTCAAGCGTTGATGAAACGTGTTAAATCACGTGATAGTTTCGACAGCAAAATCACCGCGTCAAAACCCCTTTTGTCCCATTGCAAACCAAGCGAACCGAGATAGCGCAGTCGATAGAAGGTGAGGCTTATAACCCATGCAAAGACCCCCGGTTCGAATCCTATACCCTTGTCGCTTTTACGTCTTGTTTTGTATTTGCTATTTCAACAACGGGATTGTTGAAATTTATTCTAAACAACAGTTTTAGAACAAATTAAAACAACAGTTGTGTAAACACCTGGGGTTGTTGAATGTTTTCAACAACAGTTGGATGGTTCATATGTCAAACAGCGGTTGTTGAAAAATGTCAACAAGTTGTTGAATTTGTTTACACAGTGTTTTAACAGTGTATGTAATTGTTAATTCTTCATTTTCGAGCCATTTAACGTGGCATATCATGAGCGTCGATCACGGGGGGATGGGGGGGGGATATATCCCCCCAGGGGCGTAGACAACGGGGGGGGGGGGGATGAGGGGTATGCATCCCCCCCACCTCACAAGGTGGGGGGATGACATGTACAATCATCCCCCCCCCCCCCCCCAGGTTTTAGGGAATGATATATATTTGTTGTGTGTATCTGTATACGAGTGGGAAAGAAAACATTATTTGTATGAGCTAAGACTTGTTAATTCTAACGTTCAAAAAGTAATGTATACAATCATCCACTTTCAATTTTCGCTGCGCGCTTCGCGCGCGAACAGATTATCTCAGTTCGTTGTGTAACTTGCGTATGGTCTGGGGTGAGCATTTTTTCTGTATACCGGGCCACGTAGTTCCAGTGTAGGCTGGCATTGCTCTGGCTGCTTGTGTGACATGCACCAAATTGCGTGATTTAAGTACATATATAAATGCAAAGTCTTCTCCGTGGGAGGGGGACACCCCCTCCCAAACCCTCCCTATTTGGCTCTGCCCCAGCCCTCGGTAGCTTCGCCCCTCGGGACTCATTATTGGCAATAGGCTATGTTGTTGGATCATACGTAATGTGGCATATGGTGATGTACCAATTCATGATAACCATGTACCGTGACAAAATTGGGGAGTATTTATTTGCACAAGTATTCTTTGTCAAGAGCATCCAACTCTAAAAAGGCAAATAACACATTTCTATGATGAGAATATATCTTTAGTTGCGCTCCAATCAAACGTTACCGTACCTTTGAAATAAATTTTCAATACTAAATCAGCGTAATGGTATTGCAGTTTATACCGCTATATTATCAAGAATATGGAGTCCGCTATGCGATTCAATATGATAATACAACTCTATGATGTATTATTGTTATTAGAAATGAAACTAACCTTCTAAACATGGGTATGAGTATCTCATGATTATCACATATTTGGCTAAGTACATGATTAAACTACTCATGCATTTAATCAACATGGAACTCATAAAATGTCCACTATGATAAACACACTATTTATATATTTGAATACAAATTGTATTAGCATGTAGAATATATCATCTCAAACCCGAGAAGAAATACCAAAACCATTTTTTCTTTGGTGACAACAAAATTAGAAACATTACCAGGTAACAACTTGAAAATATAGGAATTATAGCAAATATATTATAGAAAATGTAGGCATACACTTCATCTAAAATAATTTGATTAAGGTATCTACAAAATAACTG
>JBAMJV010009900.1:0-81602 GCA_037951105.1 Echinarachnius parma | reverse complement strand
TACCGCTGGTATATTTGAAAGAAAGAAAAAATCTACCAAATAAAAAAATATAACACTCTGAATATGTTTTTAAATTGAGCTTTTTGAGACTTTACTGGGGCTCTTCCTGGTATTGATGGAACAAATGATCTAATATAGGTTTGATTCTATGAGTGTTATGACTTGGATCGTCTATGTCACTCAGATGGATTCTATAAATATTGCGACTAGAGTCGACCGTAACACTGAGATGGTTTTAAAACAATAAATCCTTATGATTTAATATGAGTGCTGTGACTAAAGTCGACCATGACACTCAAAGGGTTAATCGCTCAGAGTCCACGTGTATTTGGGGCTCATTTACCCCCCTCCCTCCCCCCTCTGACTATAACCCTGGTTATGTCCCTTGCACGCCATCGCACGGGCGGGGGTGTCGTTCTAATACGATTTACCGAGTGTACACCAGTGCCTTTTCAATATTGACAGTGCGTGCACCTTCAATGGTAAATAGATAACCCCTCGAACCCATCCTCTCGGCGCTGGTGATGAGACATGTGTATGGAATTATCATCGCGCCTGCCATACTATGAACGGCGGGTCATGTCAACATTGATTTGGTCTTGACGTAACAAATAGGTTATCGAAAATTGCTTGCAAGATAACTTACAGGTAACATGTACTTAATTCTGGTAGTTCAAATACATATCATTTTAATTGTGAGTTAACAGTGACCCAGGGGAAGCTCTTTTGAAATGAATCATTAGTTCAGTAAATTCAGTCAATATGACAGAAACATCTGTAAGCTAGCAAATTATCAATACATTAATAAGCGACTTTCTTTTGATGTTTAGGTCTTTGAAAATTATAAATGAAAAATATTCTTATCCGTCTGTTCATAAATTCTATGTCGAGAAATACCATCAATTTCTTACATACTTTGACATGAACTGCCTTTCATATCGCATAATCTGTGTAAAGCATTTTGGTATAGAGGCGGTAGAACCGATGTAGTAACGCTCAAACTCCATCCCTCTACACAGGGTCCCAGATCCTTCCATTCGCTAGCAATCCCATCCACCCCGGCCAGGCAGCTGCCATTATTATCTGCAAATTCCTCTACCCCTAAAGCTAGCTTGCAAGCTTTTCTTTTTATCACCAATCTCTCTCAGTATATCTCCCTCTCTCGTACTTTGGCAATCAAACGGAAATTCACCATCGCGTTAAATATCAAGTCGGAATAAAGCGACATCTTGTTTGTTTGCGCGCCTTTTTTTATCATCACTTTGTTTAGATAAGTTTACATCCCTTACACGAGTTTGGTCTCTTCCCGCCTCTCTCTCCGCTGGTCTAGGCTACGGGCTTGGCTTGCATGTATACAGTACTCTGGAAGACTCTGGAAGTACTGTAAACCCTGTGAGTGAATTTAAAGCAGTTATATGCAAGTCATTTTGTCTTCAACGACAGGACTATTACTATCAGTGGGAGTTGCAATATAATGCGAGGGTGGTAAACTTGGACTTGGAGACAAAAATCACCCTCCTCTTTCAGCGCTCTGTCTTGGATTCTATTTTGTGGAATAATTATTAGGACTGGTATCAGCTAGAGAGTCGTTTAGGTAAGTCGATAATGAACATGTCGAATGTATAAACATAATAAGGTGTACTTTTGTTCATTTGATATTTAAAATCTTATCCTTATGGTGTCCTCTAGTTACATTATTTTAAACGAGAACAAATGAAAGAAATACTTTGTATTATTTAGAATTAAAGCAAACGTAACACTTGCATGTATAAATGAAGTTATTAATGTAGAAATAAATAAATAAAGTTAAAAATAAATGTTTGAATAAAATGTGTAATTAAACTAGAAGTTATATTATAACGTATTATCTATCTTCTGGCTCAAAACATAATATGAATTAAAATTTCATTTGCTTTTGAAAGTAAAAAACTATAATTATAGTTAAATTCATTAAATGATTCGTCACCTCAAGATAAATGTTTGTAAACTACGTTACAGAGATGGTATCAACAACAAACTAATATACGATTTAGTTTAACCTGTGTATCGATTTGTCTTTTCAAAATATTTATATTGACAAAGTTTGTTTAGAAGTTTGTTTTGGATCCAAAGAATACTTAAGTTTCATATCTAAGCCTGATATGGAACAATTGAGTAGCTACGAAAGTTAGTAGCATGTACAGCTGTACATTCACACTCTGCATCTATACGGAAGGCCTATATGCCTATAACTCGTTATACATATCCCGGATCACCCCTGGAGTATACTTTGTGTATCCATTTCCTACACCACATAGGTCACTTTATGTGTGTGTGTTTGCAATTGTGTGCGCGCGTGTGTGTGTGTGTGTGTGTTTGTGTGGATGATGTCTATAATTTGTATGCGAGTGTACATGTGTTTGTCTGTGTATTAACATGTACGTGTGTGCTCGTGCGTGTGTGTGTGTGTGTATGTGTGTAAACATGCTATAGTCAGAGTATATGGGACATGGACCCTGGTGTGAGAGAAGGGAGAACTTGGGGGTTAGAGCACGAGCGAGAAAGTGAAGTAGGAGAGAGAGAGAGTTCATTAGCGCTGATAAGGTAAGCTCAGAGGGGCAAGGGGGCAGCCCCCCATCCAACCTCCTCCGGGAACAGCCCCCCCCCCCCCCCCCCTCCCCATCTAGTGAATACTTGTCAATCACATTTGCCAAAATCCAATTCGAGCTAAAAACAATAACATAATATGAGAGTTATATGGAAACAAATCAGCATATAGGACACGTTGCCTTTGCCACCCCCACCTCATGTTGGTTTGTACTGGCTCCCCCACTGTCAGGCTATGGGGTTATAATGGCCCCAAGCCCTGGAGCTGATGTGTTTATTATCGCAGTGAGACTCAACAGACCCACGGGGCTTCAGGCGAGGGAAGTATTTTAATCACGATCCGTCAAACCATGGGAATTGGAAGTCTACTGTCAAACTTGGCACTATAGGAAGTCTCTGAGTTTGTTTGTAGGGCCCATCGGCGTTGCGTGCCTATATATAGGTCGGATTGGGAAGGGGGAGCACGGAAATTGGGGGTAATCCTTAATATATTTCTCCTTATTTGTGAAAATATTTTTTTGACAAACTAATTGTGGGCACTTGCCCTCCCTCCCCCCCCCCCCCCCCCCCCGTATCTACGCCACTAGGTAGGGCCGCCTGCAAAGACTTGGCTGCATCGTTGTTTTGCTAGCTATACCTAGGACCTGGATGTGTAGAGATTGGAGGGATTGAGAGGGGGGGGGGGGGGGGGGGGGGTCGAGAGGAATGAGAGAGGGCATGATCTTTAGCATTGTTTATAAGAGTTCGCGTCAGTGACCCTTTTCCACACATCCCTTCCCATCACCCTGTCCTAATTTATCAATCTTACTTCTTCCTTTGTTGTCCTTATTACATGATGTACGACATCTGTATTGCCAATGTGCCATTGTCTATTAAATGCAATAATATTTCATGTTGCATCCTTGCTAATTACTTCTTCAAAACAACATGATGTATTCTCCTGACTTGATTATTTATTTGATGAATTGTCTTTTACTTTGATACATTTTTTGTATGTAGATTTACCCACTTTGAGTAGATTTCGATCAAGTTACATTATATCTAGACAAATTTCGTTATTGTTTTGGCAACTTTATGCTATTATCTGGAAGAGGTAGAAACGCCTGGTACAATCTAGTTGTTCCCTCCCCATCACACATTCAGATTCATCGATCACATTCACATATTATTTCAATAATTGCAAAGGATCATAACAAAGAAAACGTGCGAATGGCAATGAAAGGGATCATTATAGACGAAAATTTGCTGTTCCCCCTTTCCCTTGCTAGATGTCCGCTGATGTGTGATTATAATGGGTAACAAGTCTGATCCTTCCCAGTAAAATCACTGCGGGGAGCAGCGCAATGCAGTGGCTGTGTACTGCAGGGTTCACTTGGCGGACTGAGTGAGTCTCCCTCCCGCTAATACGGGAATGTTTATCAACATGTTTTAATCCTATCACTACGATCAGTCACCACCATACTGATGATAAGAAATATACCTAAAAGGTGTTTAGGCATTATGATTACGTATTGGATAATATGAAAGGTTCAATGTGCTTTTATTCCTTGTAGTTTATTGCTTTATAATTATTTTATATTTTGTCTATTATTGTTTAGACACCACGCATTATCTTCTACGAGAGAGTGGTAATGCATTTTGGCGATTTCATTATTAGGGTGAGCATTGCAATCGTCCAGACCACTTATATGAGAAGACATTCAAACAGAAACAGGAACAATGAGATAAAATAAAACAAACGCACACTAATGTATAGGAGACAATAATCGCACAATAATGGGATTGAGATACTAATATTCTTCTTCACATCCCATACCTAGATAACTTATGTGCCTTGCAAAGTTAAAACAATTCCAAACATCTAAATAAGATTTGGATAGAGCTCAACCCAGCCACCCACCCCCCTATCCAAACTTTTTTTTTTTTGGAAATCCATCTCCGACATGGACAGAAAACTCAAATCATATAATGACTTTATTTGATTTGAGACGAATAAAGTGCAGTTGTTTACACTAAATCTTTATTTTGAGTGGGGTTTTCAAATTAAAAAAAATTGTTAATCCAAAATAGCCCTGGACCCCCCACCCACTTCCAAATCTTATTTGGATGGTTGGAATTTGTAAAACTTTGCAAGGCCTCTTCCGCTTTGATTGCAGATTATACTTCACAGGCTCATTATAACATTGATGCTAAATGCACACGGTTTCTAAAGTGATGTCCTTCAATCATTGATATTTCTACAGGCTAATAAATAATCACATCTTACGTTCTTCGCACTAGGAAAATGGGCACATCACTTGTACCTTTGGAGGTGCAACGTTGTGTTTTATTTTCTTAAGAGTTGTTTTCATCAAATGTATTACATTGTGAATGTCAGCTACAGTGTATAAAAGTATCATCTTGCAAAAATACAAGAAAGAAACTAAAAATTATTGATGAAACTATTGAAACGTCCTGAAATTTTGGCTTTGGACTGTATAATAGCACCAGTATATAATAACATCTATACTAGCAAATATTGATCAAGTAACATTTCATGCTCTAGTATGCTTGCCTGATCGGGCAACTAAATAATTGTACAACTATGAGAGAACAATGCAATTTCATGTGTGTAGACTTAATCTACAGTATAAAAGTAAATGCAAGTAAAATGTAAATATTTATGATTTTGCTTGCCCGAACGTGCCAGTACGGAACAAAGTTATAGTTGAGGCTTGCTGAATGATAATTATATCCGGGGGGGGGGGGGGGTGGGGTGGGGGGGGGGGGGGGTGGGGGTGGGGTCTAGTCGGAGTCCTCTGTACTTCGGGATGCGAAAAGGGTTGTACATGACGTACTAGTCCTGTAACTCTATACTGGATCAGAACATTACCGCCAGGAGTCGTCCCAGGGCCAAACCATGGAAGGGCAATCGGGTTCTCACATGATATGATGCTCCATGGGTTCCATTAGGAAGGGGAGGGTTAACATGCTTTGATCTAGATTGTGACATACATAACGATGTTTATAGAAGGCTTCTACGGTATCAATGCTCTTACGTCAAAGTGGGACTTCAATGTCATTTTCTAGTAGTACGGGGGACACAAGTAGCGTAGCGTGGTTGGACTGGTTAGGGGGTGTGTGTGTGTGTGGGGGGGGGGGGGGGGGGTGGCATAGAAATGATTGGGGAGGCATCTCATGTGTTTCTTTATTTTGTCAACAAGATTCCCCTTACGTTTGTTATTGTTGTTGTTGTTGTTGTTGTTGTTGTTGTTGTTGTTGTTGTTTTTTTTTGGGGGGGGGGGGAGGGGCACGTGTCCCACGTGTCCCCGTGCCCCCCGTTGCTCCACCACTGGGGGGGGGGGGGGGGGGGGGGGGGCACAATAACATGGAGAGATAAAAAAAAGGGTAACATTTATGAGCACTAACAGACGACCCAGATGGGGGAAAGTTTTATGAAAAAAGTTGGAAACCGCTATACTAATCGCTAATTGTAGTTCGATTCGAGAACCAAATATTGAACAAATTCCTAAGACATGCCAATATTTTAATTTGAAGTATTGTATGTTTTACCCTATCCCTTTGCTAGTACATTGTTTTGTATTACAATTTTGCGTATCCAACATTTCTGACGTTCATATCTTGTTTTCAAAAGCTTGATAATTTACCCAAACTTAGAAACTTCAAATAGGGCAGTTGCAGTAATTGCGTGTCTGTTTTGGCGGTATATACGGTGAATTTGCCTGACTTTATAGTGTATTCCTTTTTATCCGCTTATTCTGTTGCAAAACGTTTATATAGATAACTTAATAAAAACACAATTATACTGTTCATGATTTTTCAAAATCATGAATAGATTTTACTTCTAGTATATCCTACACAATGGTATGTGGTACTATTAACTTTGTGTCAACTGTGACCAAAATCCCTTAGACATAGAGCTTTTACATTTCTCTGGTTCTCGGTTCTTAGAGTGTAAAGTAATCTATTAACTTTGTAAAATTCAAGCAAAATCACTTGGAGCTCGGATAGAGAAAACCAATCACAGACTTCATTAGCCTGTACATTATATCACACTCGGTATCTTCCTATCCATGTCTGTGCAGATAGTTACTTCATCATTCTTTTATCCACCAGACTTTTTCTACGTATGAAGAGCGCAGTTCCAAAACTTTCAATAAAAATTGAGTTAACGATATATCTACATTTATAAGCTACGTAGCTATCTAGGAATCCACATTTTACGACAAATTACTCACTAAAAATCAAAATATAGAAAGTTAAATTTTCATATTCCCATAGGCACGTGTACAAAGTTGGGCAAAGAAACCTTAATAAACCCTAACCCTAACCCTAACCCTCGAAAATTGAAAAAGTGGATATAGCGCCTTTGGGAAGAAAGCTCTTCGTATGTCTTCAGCATGTGGTGTATTGAAGGTCACTGTTGACAGTGATATATATCAGGCAAGGCAATACATCGGTTGATAGGATTGGCAAACTATCGATAAAGGTTAGAACAATGTAGTACGGTATTTTTTCCCCTCCAAAGTGCCAAGTCATACCGTAGATGTGCGCTTTTTATCTCACATATTTTTTAATAAATGCAACAATAAAATTATTTATTGTAAAGCCATGAACACATATGAACAAGTTGATGGCACAATAATGTTTGCATAAATCAATACGTTATAGATATTTAACAAATGCAAATTATATCAGTTAACTAATCTAAAGTACAGTACCATATGATTTCTCCCAATATATTACATTGTAATTGTATGCATGGTATCATTTTGCCCTAGAAATTTCAATTGGGAGTTTGTAATTTTGTGTGTTTTCCGTGATTTACTCATTTATATAATAACATAGCATAATTATAATGTAAATATGTATTTGAGGGAGTGGATAGAACGTAGTTAACCAGGTATATAATATGTTGGGGTTGATCTCCAGCTGGGTTCTATGTCCAGTGCCAAGTTATAATTACCTATCATATGCCACTGGATGGCTGGTCTAGACGGGTAATGACAGAGGTTAGTATGCCATCCAGGGTCGCATTGTTCTAACTTCTTAGGTATCTAAATCAGCCCACAATAAGTGTATACCACTGTCACCACTGTACCACTGTACTCGTTTACCACTGTGACCGCCACATCGCATAATACAACAAGAAAACATATAGAACACATACATCGCACACACATAAACGGACATAGTAATAACGAACATAGTACTAAAGAAAATAATAACGAACATAGTAATAAACAGACAAACAAAACATGGACACACATTTAATCACACCCACACACATGCACACAGGCACACACACACACAGGCACACACACATACTCACACACACACGCACACACACGCGCACACACACGCACAAACGCACACACATGAACACACACGCATACACACAAACGAAGGTACGCGCATACACATACACGCACACACACACACACGCACACACACACACACACACACACACACACACACACACACACACACACACACACACACACACACAGACACACACACACACATATACACACACACATATACCCTAAGTAATTTTACACATGCACACACAAACATAACTAACATCATTATAATCATAACAGACTTGGTCAACCTATGACAAACTCATCATGCTCAATGACCTATCAGAATGACATTACCGCTGTAACATATCCGTCCATTCGTGATAAAGGGACCTATAGTAACTTTGTTGACATGTGCAGAAAGTGATACATGGTTGGTATATTGTGTAGTTTTGTGATCTGATATGTCCAAACTGTGAAAATCAGACTTTTTCCCAGTAATGGCTAAATTGGCTAAATTTACCGACCCATGGCTTTTAAAAGTACCGACCCATGGCTTCAAAAGTACCGACCCATGGCTTCAAAAGTACCGACCCATGGCTGCAAAAGTACCGACCCATGGCTAATTTACCGACGCATGACTGGAGAAAAAATTGATATTTTTGAGATTTTTTAATATCAATCTCAAAATTCAATTTATTTTTTAAAACAATAAAAAAAAAAAAAAAAATGAATGATATAATTATTATTTTAAAAAAATGATAAACAATTTTTTATATCAATTTTAAAATTATTATTATTTTTTTTTAAATGATATAATTTTTTTCCCGATCCACAAAATATGCATGTGCAGCATTTTTTTATAAAATGAGTGCAAACACAATGTGAAAATCAAACTACAGTGAGCCATGCATCAGTACAAAACTTTCACATGCTAATTGACCAATCAGAATGCAGGGATTCTTCTACCCATTTTATAACCCCCTTTAAAGCTCACGCAAATGTATGTCAGTATTTAATACTCCTAACAAAATGCACACAACACAAAGATGTTTCTGTTCGTATCGTATAATGGGGTATGCAGATACTCGACCTATTTAGATATGGTCCTGGACATTCAATCTTAATCTGAATCCAAGGCTCTTCAACCCTGATCCTGAGACTAGTTTGTACATCTTTCACTCGGAGATTTAGGGATAAAGCCCGGCGCAGACAGAGCCGACTCGACCCGATCCGACTGGTTTTCAGTCAGGCTAGAGTCAGTTTTGCTCAGTCGGAGCCGATCCAACATGTTGAATCGGCCTCGGATAACCTCCGACTGGCACTTGACTGGAAAAACCGGAGTCTTGAGGCAGCGCATACTGAGTTAATCAGGCTGAAAATCAGTCTGATCGGGTCGAGTCGGCTCTGTCTGCGCCGGGCATAATGTGTGCTACTGGTCCAGCGGAATGATCACCCCTGTGTAATGATATGTTGGTGTAGACGGATGGACACAATGCACAAGGTCCAATGCTCAAAAAGATTGGTGTCTATCAATACAATAATTAAGTTCACACAAGTGCAATTTTCTGGCATTTAAGGTATGGTACAGTTCTGGTCAAACTGAATTTTAGTAACTAAAACTAGTACCCTGTCATTAAAAAAATTGTTGTAATACTACAATTATAAATGGTAAACAAACATACAAATGACAAAATTAGAAGGCTGTTTTCTATTTTTAAAAAGCAGCCAACAAACACAAGAGGAAACCCTCTGATTGACACCTGACAGTTCCAACCATTTCTTATAAAAAATATGAATGTGATGTTTGGTAAAAAACAAAAGAATTCAATTGATAGATCATCAAATGCACTTTAAAAGCCACGTTTGTATATTTAGGACAGTGGATAGGCTTTATAATATTTTTTTAAACAGATTTTTTGCATATTTATTCCAGTCGACTATGGATTTTAATTAATAATTACTTTCATTACCTCACAAGTAAATGATTTTTGAAGCGCCCTTAAAACCAAAACTGTATGCTGCCCATTATAGTTAAACTGTGGTGAATTAATTTGTACTCTTTAGAGGATTCATGGGGAAAATATGAATACACCATAGAAACGACATTTTGTTCCCTATATATACTAGCTTTTACAATTCCCATTTAGGGTTATTACAAGCCCAACCAGGTTCCCATAGGCAATGGGTTAATACCATTTTCATGCCAATACTTTACGACAGAAAGAACATTCTTTCTTCTTATAACGTCAGGGTTCAATATGTTTAATGAAGTGATTCCTTGATTTAAATGGTGGTGAAACAGTTACTGGTTATCAACATGTTACAATCTTCAGTAGATCGGTTGCTCACTTTGCTATGTAGATTCTTCCATGTGCATGGTAAACTTCCAAGTTATAGGGGTTTATGTTCGCTTGGTCTACACTCAGTTGGTCTACAACACATCTGGTCTACTACCTGATGCCTTTAACTTCCATTTCCCCAACTCCAAACACGATCCCTAACCCAAAACCTAACCCTAACCCTAATCCACACCCCTAACCCTAATCATAATCCATAATTATAATCCTAAGCCCTCGAATTCATAATTTTCTAGTAGACCAAATGGGAGTAGACCAAGTGGCTGTAGACCAAATGGCTGTAGACCAATCGGCAAGTTACCGTTATGGTAGGGGAGATTCAGTGGCGTAGCTACGGGGGGCACGGGAGGCACAATTATTCTCCAGCTAAATCAACACAAGCAATAATGAAATAGTTCTGTAAAAAATAAAGACATACATAAGGTGTGCCCCCGACAATATAGCGAGCCCCCAATCAATGTGATCACGCTACGCCACTGCCAAGTTACATGAGGGGTGATGGTGAGATTATTGGGTCCCAGTCGAGGTTATTAGCTTATAATTATTATATTACCCAAGGGAAATAACCCGTCCATGCCCAAGGTCATCTCATAACCGTCATTGCTTCATATCAATTCTTCAGGAATCACTTTGCGTCTGGCGATCTGGAAAGTAATAACTCCTGGTTAAAGACAATCCTAGATCTTGCACCACACAATCATTAATGAAAATGAACCGATAAATGTCCCCACTGACACATTTCACCACCCAAACCCCTTGTGAGGTTGGGTGGGTCTTTTGCGGGCTTTATCCCCATACTATAGTGTTAATACTATTGTGATGTTTTGTTTCATTTTGCATTATTCCAAACAGAAATGTATATTTATGAACAATATGTCTACGCTTGTCATAAGAATGGTTGACAAGCAAAATAATGTCTATGTGGCTATACATCTTAACATTGACTTCGCCCGCAGTGGATTTGTTACCCCTGTTCGACCCCCCCCCCCCCCCCCCCCCCCCCTCTTCGCGGCTTTTAGGAAGACACGATTGTGCCAATAAGCAACTCAATATTGTATATGGTATAGACCCACAATATTATGTTGCGTATTGGCACAACCGTGTCTTCGAAGATACCACATGGTGTGGTTGCACACAGATAAACCGTCCTTATTAACCCTCCTACTACGGACTGTGTGGAATCCATAATGACTTAGAGATGGCATTGTCGTGACATGGTTCGAGATATTCTTTATTTCTATTGAAACGGTGAATTTAAATCAATTCAATTATTCTCCATGGTCACGAAATCATTTACATTAATTTAAATACACGATCGAAACTATGAAATAAAACTACTAGTATATTGCACCTTTAACTACAAGAAATTAAAAAAATAAATATATCGAGGGATCATCATTGAACATTGTTGAAGAGTTCCAATTAAATGATCATTGCACCAATAAGGAAACAAAAAGGGAAACATTCAAAAGAAAAGTGACACGCGAATAAATGTAACAGAGGTCGTTGAACATGTGGTGAAAATGAGTGAAACGGTTTATAGCACTCAGAGGGTTCATGGTGGGCGAGTGGAGGTGATGTTGTCGTTGTTGTTATTGTATGTAGTTCTACATGTTCAGTGTATGTCTGTCGTGCTATGACTTTTGACATTTTAAAGTAACGGCATACCAGACACGGCCGATTAAAGCAACACGGGTCGGTCACTTTAAAGTAACGGCATACCAGACACGGCAGATTAAAGCAATACGGTCGGTCATTAAGACCGTCCATGTGACCGCCATGTGATTATATTAAATATTGTCGTGGTGCATTAGGACTCTGTTACACTCTTACCCTTTCTCTGCTAATTACCCATCATGTTTTTTTTTTTTTTTTTTTTTTTTTTACTTGGCCTTCAATTGTTGGCTAAAAATACACCCCATACCCTTTCCTCATCCTCAAACAACTTCCAACTCCAAGAAAATCCGATCAAGCGTGGGGATGCTACACAGCGGGTCGCCATTTTGAACTAGGCTAGTTTGCGCGCACTGCATTATACTGAGCTAACGTGCATTACGTACCGTGCGCAACGCATACGCAAGATGGCGCCGCGCATCTCATTTGACGAATCTGAACTACCTTTAAAAGCGTTCCTGGAACACGTTTAATTCGGTCATAAAATATGTCTCCACATTTTAAGGTAGAAATTTTAAACCATTTCAGTATTATGTCGCCATAAGCCATACAACAAAATACTGGATAAATGTGAGAGCTCCAAGTAATTTTAAATGAATATGACATTGTTGTTGTATTCGTCTTTATTGGTCATAAATCATTCATATACATCGAAATATACAATACATAGAACGTAATGAGCACAATAAAGATGGAAAATCTACATTATACATATAACATGAAATTAATATATAATATAGCAGGTAAAGTAAGTTTAGAGCGCCCAGGTCCTTGGCATGGAACGTATAAAATACTAAATGCCAATGGCAGGGCTCAGAAATAAAAGATGTAGGTAGGAGAGGAAAAATAGCAACATAAAGCGGGGAAAATGACGAAAGAAGGAAAACAAACGTCATAGACGTACATATCATTGTCATCTCGGTTTGTGAGTAATATACAAAAGCCTACTAATAAACTACTATTTTAAAAACTGATGCACTTATATTTTGCAATACCCCCGACATTAAGAGGATTGTGATTTGTTCATACATATATAATTATATTTTATTCATCCTTATAAAAACTATCTAAATTTAATTACAAAATACATTTTTTTAATTTTTTTTAATTTATTTTTTAAAAACTTTATTAGAAATGACAACAAAAAAAAAACAATGTCATAGACGTACAAGCCCATTGCGACCTAGATGTGTGAGTATATAGTATATAAAAGCCTTCTAATGAATTACTATTCAAAATTAATCCACTTATATTTCCAATTTCCCAAAATTAAAGGATTGTATTTTATTCATATTATATAATCATATTTATTCCTCCATAAAAACTATTCAAATCTAATTACCAAATAAGCTTGATCACTAAAATCAAACATAATAAATTAATCCCAAGTTTATACATATTGTGCGTGAACTACTAGGAAAAACATTAATATCAATATTCAATACACAATTATCAAAATAATATGATAACTAGAATGCGACGTTAAATATATACCGAAATACTGTACTACAAAACATTTTTAAAAAGAGTCCCGTGGTAATATTCAATATATTCAATTTCACTAATCTAAGGCATTTACAACAGAGCTACGGTAATATAAATATAGAAAAAATAACTTAAAGAAACATGTCTACAATTAATAACTACAATCAAAAAGTACATGTTAGCCCACCTCTGCAATCTCCTCTGCAAATTATACATCTTTATACACTCATGTATTGGGGTGTATGCCACACTAGTTCCTTCCTACTATAAAAAATTACGTATGATCCCATAAGTGCTGATTTGACAACAGCATCTCTGAGTTCAGAGTACTTGACTTTAATATTACACAGTCCCATAATCAATTTTAGTCTAGATTTATTTTCTGGGGTGATCAACCCCCTTGAGCCAATTTCAAGGCAGACCAGTCTTGGTCGCCACCCAACTGTTTGTAAATCATGGATAAGACCTGCATAACGGTCTTCCTTCCTGTTATGTGCATCACAGATATTGACCTCAAAAGGGACAGTGAGTTCAATTACTACCACTTGTTTTGTTTTGTGATCAAAGTTGCAAATGTCAGGTCTTTGCTCAGTTGGGAGAACAGAGGGGGGTATGGTGCCGCCATTAACATTCTCGCCCTCCAGATCAGCATAAACCTTACAGTTTTTGCCTGCAATGGTTGCTTTCATGCGTAGCAGTATGGCTTGGAGAATGTTATTGTGACTCCATGCATAACGGTCAAGCATATGCTGACAATTATTCAGCACATGATGAAGAGTGCCAGTGACATTACATAGGCTACATTTATCACTCAATCTCTTACCCCAGCGATAGAGATTTTTGTTTGAGGGGAGACTGTCAATGGCGGCATTTACAGCAAATTTCATAACTCCTTGAGGCAAATTATATTTGATAGATTTCCAAGACAAGTCATTATCTTCATTGTATAGAATCTTCAAAAATTCTCCCTATACCAACAGTGGTTCTATGACTGATTTCCATTTTTCATGATTTTCCTCAACGAGTGTCTTTTTAATGGACTTTTTCGTCTGCTTCCATGTATTTTGTTTACTCTTTTCGTACGCTGCATGTGCATCATTGATAGTTGATGACTTTCGGTTCCAATTTCCCTCCCTAACCAAACGATTATCCAATGCATGGTTAACTAACTCATCCCCTTTCATCTTGGATCTTCCATAGGCAAGGGAATGGCAAGTTCTATAGAGCTCAGAAATATTTGGTATATTTAATCCCTTATTAGCATGAACAAGGGCTATATTTGCACCTCGCTTAGGAATTCTTGACCACTTTTTCAAGTACTTATCCAGCAGTATATCTAAAGACTTTAAGTGAGTAGCATGTAAGTCATTTACCGTTAGGGCGTATCGAAGGGAGGGCAATGAGTAATCTGTGCACATTCTTAATTTATATTCATCCCTTATATTCACCTTATCAACGTTCTCCAAGACAGAATGTAGTTTGTCTTTCAAATAATCATAAACTTCCCCTGGCTTTTGTCTGAATGTGACTAAAGAACCAAGAAACTTGACAGATCCCTCATGTTGTACCGATTGAATAGTATCATTGTCCACTTTAAACTCGATTTGTGATGGTTTCCCTGTTAAAAAGGACAATGATCGACATTTGCTCGGTTTCAGACAAAGGTTCATACTTTTTAACAGTCCATTAATTTCTTGGATGAGTTTTTGATGATGCCTCTTGTTTGCTGTAATTAAGTTAAAGTCATCAGCAAATGGCGTCGTAATAATCTTTGTACCATTGAGGTCAAAACCATACTGCTCCTTCCGAGACTGTAGGAACTCGATGATGGGGTTGAAGCACATGATGAAAATGGTGGGGGAGAGGGGGTCTCCTTGAAAGACTCCCTTCCTAAACGCGAAGGAATCGCTTGTCCATCCTGGTCCACCTACTCGTCCATTCAGTCTCGAGTACAGCGTAGATATGTAGGTAATGATCGGTTGAGGAATGTCAAATCGTTGCAGCGACACGGAGATCAGGTCATGGCTGACGCTGCCAAATGCGTCCGCTAAGTCGAAGAAAGTTAGATGAAGCGTTTTCCGTTTATTCTTTGCATAAGCCATGACTTCATGAATCACCTGATTGTGCTCAATACAGCCATTGACACCACTGATGAACGCTTTCTGGAGACTGGTATCAATGTATTTGTTTGTAGATAAATAGCTTGTCATGCGGTCTGCTAGAAGTTGGTGTAGGACCTTGCTAACACATGACGTAAGCGATATCATGCGGAAGTTCTGCGGACTACGTGTGTCGCCGGCCTTGTAGATGAGGGTAACTCTCGATTCTGACCACGTTTCGGGTGGGTCACCAGATTGCAAAAGTTTATTAAACAGCGTGGCCAAAAAGTGATGTGTGGTATCCAAATTGCGCAATAGACCATACAAAAGTTCATCATTCCCGGGGGCGGATTTCGCTTTTTTCTTTTTCAGGACAAGTTTAACATGGCGAGGTCTAATGGGACTCTGATCGAATTCATATCTATCCGGATCATGTACGTTAATGTATGGGAACCAGTTAATTTGAGACTGATCCATGATGCACGCACTTTCATATTTTGAACGAAAATAACTATTCGCTTCATCCACCGAGAAAGTAGGTCGGGGTTGCGACGCATTTACCGTTCCGTTGCATACACGTTTGGAGAATTCATAAAAGTTATCCCGAAACTGCTTTTCCAAATGCGCTCTTGATCGTTCATCTTGTGATTGTCTATGCTGTTTTTTCAAATATGAGACTGTTTTCACTGCACTTCTAAACTCTTTTTTGTCCTCAGCTGTCCCGTTTTTCCCATATGCCTTTTTCCGCAAGACGTTTTTACGTTTCCGTGCTTGAGATATTGACTTTGGTTCATGTTCAATGTAAGATTCACTTTCCTTCCTCTCTAGAAACTCTTCATGTTCATGAAAGTAATCTTGTATGGTTTCAACAAAAGCGACTGATGCTTCTTTAGGGCTTATCACATTGTTACTTAAATCGAAGTGAAGAAGCGCCGTGCGGTCTTTAATAGCGCGATTGTGTGTTTGCCATTCATCCGTAGAGAGGAACGGCACAGTGAAAAGTCTACCCTCTGCAGCCGGGCAGATTACGTAATAAAGTGAGAGCACGAGAAAGACGTACCTGGGCATCATCGTGATGTTTTTGGTTGTGATGCGTGCCGAAAGTTCCGGGTGGGATATACACGAGGGTCCCGTTAATTGCACTATCCGAAACAGCTGCTCACAAAACCGAAATTCGGCTTAAAATTTCTCAAAACCAAGATGACTTTGTCCAACTTAAAAATGTTCAACAGAATAAACATCCACTTAAATATCA
This sequence comes from Echinarachnius parma, assembly GCA_037951105.1. Lineage (NCBI taxonomy): Eukaryota > Metazoa > Echinodermata > Echinoidea > Clypeasteroida > Echinarachniidae > Echinarachnius > Echinarachnius parma. The sequence goes on along the minus strand of JBAMJV010009900.1, from coordinate 64,840 downwards.
CAAGACAACAATATAGTGATGAAAGAAGAAATAGTAGGTAGGTCGCCGTCCAGCCAATTTGCAAGGTTTGCTAGTGGTGTGTACCGAGCTGGGGCGCCATTACCAAAATATATGTTAATGGACCACTTTAAAGGTTTGTTAACATAGGCAATCATATAATGTGTTTCTTTTTGTAAAGGCTGCCCAATATATTCAATCAAGGTATTATACACCTTTAACACGATCAAAACGATATGTTATGCAATACATTACTTTAGTGCAGTGGATCGCTTCATTAAGTACAGAACTGTACATAGACGGGGTTCTTAGACATTGCAAAAGGGTTGATATGAGTATGCAGGAATAACATATGGCGTCTGTCAATTGGAGTGTGGGCGGGGGTATGTGACCCCATACCTGGTGAATAGCGAACAGCTCAAACCATAATATGCCTAGCTTTCCATGTACATGTATCATACTTACCAGTTCAAGTTTAGGGCCCCGTTGCAGAAAGAGATACGATCGATTGTAAGTCAGATCATGTGTTCTACATGCGCACATTTGATTGAAAGGCGTAAATTGTCTGACTTACAATAAATTGTAGCTTACAATCGATTGTATCTCTTTCTGCAACGGGACCCTGGTGTTATCTTCTGTGTATTCCGCTTTGGGTCAGGGTCAGGTCTTTATTTAGGGAGTCCCTTCCTCTGTCCTCTGGTCTGCCTGCAGTCGTAGAGGATTTGTCAAGGATTTAGTAGAACCTCATCACAACGAGGAGGTTGTGACGATGAAAATTACCTTGCTATATAATAATAATAACATATAACATTTATAGAGCGCCATGTATCTAGGTGCCCTATTCAGAGGCGCATTACCCTTGGTCATCAGGTACATCAAACCCACACAATTATATTGTGCATCATCTCAACTCCCAGGGGAGTATACTAGCTCAAGCTGCCCAACGGGCGCTGAAGGCTAATTAACACCCGAGCAAGTACCCATTGATACTCCTGGGTAGAGAGCAGCACTGTGGATTAATTGTCTTGCTGAAGGACAAACGGAGTGGGCAGGGTTCGAACTCGGGATCTCGAGATCAGAAAGCGCGCGCTCTACCGATCTTGCCACACCCCGTCAAATATCAGATATATCAGGGAAAAACAAACAAACGAATAATTATGAAGAGCTTGTACCAGTGGAATTACCTTGTTAATGCTAGGTTTACACTATGACCCCGGCGGCCACGGCAGCCCCGTTTCAGACTACCGTGGACAAAACGGGATGGACGTGAGACAACGCGGGGGGACGGAATGGGCAAACGTGACTGCCGTGTATGCCGGGCCAGATTTGTAAACTGTCAACAAATTTGCCACGGTAACCTAGCAGGCCGTAGTAAAACGGGGTGAACGCAACAAAACGTGACAGGCCGTAACAACACTTGGAGGCTGTCCGTAGTAGGACGGGAAGACATTCCCCGACATCTCACGGTCCTTTCCCGTCCTACTATATATACTGGCAGCCTCCAAGTTTTGTTACGGCCTATTACGTATACTGTCACGTTTTGTTGCGTTTACCCCGTTTTACTTTGGCCTGCTAGGATTCTCATCCGCACCGTGACTGCCGAGGCAAATTTGTTGACAGTTTAAAAATCTGGCCCGGCATCCACGGCAATCGCGGCCTGTCACGTTTGCCCATTCCGTCCCCCGCGTTGTCTCACGTCCATCCCGTTTTGTCCACGGTGGCCTGAAACGGGGCTGCCGTGGCCGCCAGGAACATGGTGTAAGCGCACCATCAGTGGGGGGAAGGGGCTCTTCCCCTCACGGCCCGTCACGGATACCGTGGTAGACCGTGATAGACCGTCAGCAAACTTGGCAAGACCTAACAAAACTTGAATACAGAGGAAAAATTTGTCAAAATCTCACGGCGCACTACGTTTTGGGCAAACGGGGCTGCCATGGCCGCCGGGGCCATGGTGTAAACCTAGCATAAAAGATGGTTTTGTTATATCAGAGCTCGCTACTGCTACAAGGAGGTTCATGTTGACCCTTCATCGCCCTATTCTGATAGTATGATAAACAACCGGTTATATGGCATAGCATATACAACATACAAAAGTGTTTAAATTTAAATCCTATACTATAAAATGTCAAAAGATTATGATACATGATTTATAATTTGTTGTATAATATATGACAGTATTATAGGAGGCAGGTCCGGCGCCAAATCATAACGAATATTTATTAATGTTTATCATTAAGTATAATAGTGCGAGAAAATATTGTTTATCGTAAGCAAAAGATACTGCCATAGCCTTTAAACCTAACCTAGCAAACAAATATTAGAATATTATTTGATTGATCATGAGACCAATTCCATAAGGTGAGCTCGGCTTTTATTTTCAATCATGTCGAAATAAGATTGGATCATGCCAAAATATATCTGATGATACTTTTTTTCATTTTCATGAAGGCATTTTTAAAACTTTATAAAGTTCAACCAGTATATATATTACCTTTAAACAGTGCTAACAAATGACCCCCTGCACGGTGCGCAATGCACCGACAACCATTACTTCACACATCGTGCATCCTATGATAGTATACATATAACCAGTGTAGCATAGCCAGGAATGCTAGAAGGAGCTCTAGGCTCCAACCTGCGAGCGCGGTAGGATCTAGGGGGCGGAGCCCCCGGAGGCTTTTGGGATTTTAGCTATTCAAAGCCCAACAATAGACAATACCAGCTAACAAGCAAACAACACGAAAACACTGGCCTGAAGGGGAGGGGGTGGGGGGGGGGGGGGGGGGGGGGTTCAGGCCAAAGAGTCATTCCTCGCTACGCCACTGCCTGTAACATTCCATCAAGTTCAGGCTGTAAGGCGATGGAAGGTCACTGCATTGTTAAATCAAGGTTTAATATTACTTCTAACTTGTTAGTGGAATATCGTGAGTGTCAGAAGGCCGGTAGTGGTATAGACGTTTCATTGCTAATGACCTTCTCGCACTAACCGATGAACTACACAGGGTATCATTAGTGTACAAATAGAGTTGTTGACACCAATACTCAAAATTCTGAAGTTGTGAACAGCTACAGTTGTTACAATTGTACATAAATTAATAAATTATCAACTCACATAGAAATGATAGAGGGGGCATTACAGGAGGGGGGGGGGGGGGGGGGTATATAGCGGGGACATTGGTCTGTTGGTGAGTTATTGAGAGTTAAGCCCGGCGCAGACAGAGCCGACTCGACCCGATCCGACTGGTTTTCAGTCAGGCTAGAGTCAGTTTCGCTCAGTCGGAGCCGATCCAACATGTTGAATCGGCCTCGAATGACCTCCGACTGGCACTTGACTGGAAAAACCGGAGTCCTGAGGCAATGCATACTGTGTTAATCAGGCTGAAAACCAGTCGGATCAGGTCGAGTCGGTTCTGTCTGCGCCGGGCTTTATATGCCGCCCCTAAAAGCTATGAACCTGCTCCTCTTTTATCTATATTATTTGTGTGATAGGTTGATGTTGTAATGCCTGTTGAGTCATGTTTATTATTATGATTTTGGCGCGAATGGTTAGTTTTCTCTCCCATTTAACTATTGTTTACATTATAATTGCATTTCCTATAGCGTTGATACATTTACCACCAGGCTCCCGTGGTAAAAGGGTCCATACAACGAATATCCCTGTTAAATAATAGTTTTGTATTTCTCTTTTCCTGTAGAGACCCAGCCCCTAAGATACTGCATAGTTCCAGGCACGTGAGAACACTATAACGCCGAGAGACAGATCTGTACAAGATGACATAAATTAAATAACACTTTGAACAACTTTGAACAACCAACATCTTGAGTCATAATCCCTCTTTCGGTTCCATTTGTTTCTTTCAGGTCCCGCATCACGGAGAACCATTCCATCCAAAAGCGACTTGGGACGTTCACGTTAGACTCGAAGTAAGACTCCTGGACCAGAGACTGAAGATGGCGGGGTTTGGAATGGGCGGACCGGACGCGGCCTACTTCAACATGGCGGTGCTCCTCATCCTCGACCACCAGATCACGCAGTCAGTCCACGTCCTCGACGTCATCCCGTACATGGTGGCGAATGGCACGCTGACCGACCAGGAGGCCCACCATATAACCAGCGGGGCGACGAAGCGGATCCAGACCGAGCGGCTAGTCGCCCGGGTGAAGGCCAAGGGAGTACAGGGCTACCTACAGTTGAGGGCAGCGCTAGCTGCGTGCGGCCACAAGTACGGCAAGCTTATTAGCGTTATTGACACTAACATCCCTCCTCAGTCCAGCCAGCCCAAGCAGGCCTATGGATACACCAACAACCAGAATAATTACTACTGACACTTGCCCGACACAGCGACTACATGTGTGCCATTGATATGAAACACTGGATGAGTTATACCTTATATACTTCCGTGTGTGAACAGGTGAAGCGACCCATTTTCCATCTTATATTAGGTGTCAACGTTCATGATCTGATCCGGTTATCTCAGTTTGTATCATTAGACACCAAAAGCGATGAGTAATGTTTGGAAAGTGCTGATGTACATGTCAAAGGATTTGTGTATATGTCCTGAGAGATCAAGAGTCCGCCTCTCGGTCTTAAGATGGTCAATGCTCGCCTCATCTCTGGAAGAGGGTATAATCTTTGCCAGTTCGAATGTTTTATATCAATGGTCCGCATGTGAGGCGTTGACCATGCATCACCTTGGTGAAATGGACAGTATTGTTTTTTACGACGTCGCTAGTTAAGCCCCTGTCACATATCACCTGATAGCGTTAATGGACGCTCGACGGAGAGCAAAATTATCACCAATCCATTCGTATGCGTTTCTTGTCAGGCGATGTACGTTGTTCTATCCAGCGGAATGTTTTGTGTATGAAGCTATGGAGGCCATTTTCACCACCGGATAATTTGATATCGCAAATTGTCTATCCGTCGGGCATCCGTTTACGCTATCCGGTGATATGTGACAACGCCACCAACAAGAGGGGAAATGTTGACTCTGCAGGTACGCGGCTCGTGTAGTAGTACCGTACCGTCCATCGCTCAGATGGCACGGAGCCATTTGTACAAATGTTCTGCACGGAATTCCTTAGCCGTGGCCAATGTGGAACACTGAGAGAGTTTCTAATCATTTTTGTACCTAACAATACATGTTTCATGATTCAATCGTGTTAATAGGATCGTTGAATAGGATTCCTCGCAGAAGAAATGGAATCAGGTATTTTACAATTTGAGTGGATTGTTAATCAATTTGTTGTCAGGAATTTCACTATTTTATTTACTAACAACAACTCACACATCATCGTCAGTGACTCGTTATCCCTCGAATTGTTGTCCTCTGTCGTACTACCCCCTTCAGTCCCTAAATCATAGTCAATAACGACAGGTTTGAAATTTAGTTCGTTAGAAAATTATGTCGCTATCATGCTTTCGTCACCCAGTATGCCGAAATTGAAAATTATTCGGCAAAAATTTGGCATTAGGTTCAGATGTCCCTTGTAAATTGCAGCTGCCGAGCGATCAATAAAACCTGTCTAGGATGAGATATTTGACATGTTCAATGTTTTTCATAATTAAGACAATTAATTAAATTGCCTCTGGTGAATATGATATGTACAATTATACATGGCGGAAAGGGCAAGCATTTTGGATAAGCAATATAACGGTGTATATCAGAACACTAGGTTTCACCGATTATTGTGATCGGAGTTACAGATCAGAAAACCGCATAAAGTTACCGGTGGTCAGTTTGTCCATGATAGACTTGGTTTGTCACATGACCTCTGGTCCGTTGGTCACATGATACATGATCAGTTTGTCACATGATATGCGATCTGTTCCTCACATGACCAATGGTGTGTTGGTCAATTATGATCAGTTTGTGACAAGCACTTATCTACAGTTCGGGGTCCAATGATCATGATTAGTTCGTCACATGACTTAAAGTCCGTTGGTCACACATGATCTATGATCGGTTGGTCACATGATCTATGATCAATTCGTCACATGATCTCACACGATAAATGGTTCGTTGCTCACATAATCTATAGCCCGTTGGTCAACATGATCTATAGCCCGTTGGTCAACATAATATATCTTCAGTCAGCATGATCAGATACGTTCGAGCACTGACCAACGACAGTCTGTCACCACGGGTGATCCATCACGCTGATTGTATGCATGCCATGTTGTCATACCGTAACGGTGTGATGAGATGAGGCCAGGGAGAGGCCAGGGGGACGGGTGACGAGACATCGTCTAGGAATGTGCTTGTGTATTGCACCTGCTGAAGATTACTTAAAATAATGCTTCCAAACCTGTGTATAGGGAGTATAAGTGACCACCTAAAGGGGCCGTCACAAATCAAAAACGGAGCCCGCCCGACTCCTCTGCGAGCTCAAAAGGGCATTTCCGTCAGGAATACGGCCGGTGTATGCTCGATCACTGCGGGCTCCGCCGCGTTTTGTAGGGGTCGGCCGACGTTCGCAGGGCACCGAAACCTGCTCCCAAATTCAGCGATTTTCGCCCGATTCCTTTTGTTTATTGATGGGCGCCGGATTTCTGATCACTTATGTCCATAGGGTTCGCCCGAGCCCCGTCCAATATGTGACAGGGAGCGAAAAATACGCTCGACTCCCTGGCGGATTCGCCCGGATTTGAAATTCGGCGATTCTCTGGCGATCTATAAATTCGGCCAGGTTCCGTTTGATTTGTGACGCAGACTTTTGGGAGACGAAGAAGGTTTTCATTGTAGGAAGATGACCAATATAAACAGTGTAGTACAAATATATTGATTTATTCCCTGCAGGTGGTCACGTTCTGGCGGTCACTATAGGTTGGTTAGTCGCTTTACACAGGTGACAGGTTTGACTGCATTATGTTCTGCGTGTATACATTCTAATCTACATAACGAGCGCTTGAATAAGGCTGCTCGGCTAAAGCCGAGGTAATAATGCTCTGATCGCTTTGAGACTATAAGCGCTATACAAAAATGGGCAATTATTATTATTATAATCTTTAGTCGCAATACAGGTATATTAGTGGGCATTGAGAAAGTATTTAGTGGCTTGCTTTAGCCATATTTTCCTGTCTGCTATCTGAAAAAAACACAACGTAATGCTTCTGTGACTGCCCAATGGAATTCGAATGTGTGTAAATGTATGTATATGTGTGTGTGGGGTGGAAGGGGGGGGGGGGGGGGTAGGGGCAGCGGGCATGGCCTCGTGTTGGAGTGGGGGGAGGGGGCAGAATGGTATACAAGAAAATAACATTCTGAATTTAGGGGCAACAGGGGGGCAGAGCCATGACTGCCCCCATGCCCCCTGGCGCTGCCGCGGTTTATGTAAAAATATACATGTCTATCTGTCGGGTTTAATAATTACAGATAAGTTGAGATTACTCGGTCACGTGACACCATTACCTTTCCTGTGCCCTTTGAGCTTGTCTATGTTGTCATTTATTATCAGCGCAAGCAGATGTTGAGAGCCGGGGCGAGTGGGATAGATACGATGTGATCATGTGACATCACGACTCGGTCTCATTAAACATTGTCAGAATGGCAGGTTACGAAAATTGCAGAGCTCCGTTCCAAAAGGCGCTAAATCCACTCTAAAAAAAAGAGAGATGAGTTTACGATATCAGTGCATATTAAGTTACGTAGCTATCTAGAAATCTATTTTTGTAGGTCAAATTACACAATAAAAATACAAAATATGGAACGTTCCATTTCCATCTGCCCATAGGCATGTGTAGTCCCATACTGACGATTTTCACGGCGACTCGCAACGACTCGCAACGATTTACTAGAACGAATCGACTCGATTTAGCCACGGTTTTGGGCATGGGCGTAGCGACTTACGTAATACCTATTCATCAGGGGGGATGAATGAATAGATCATCCCCCCAGTTGAATGGGTATCAATGACAGATCTACGCCCATGGTTTTGGAGAAGAACCGATACGATGTAATACGATGCAACACGACCTAAGCGATTTGCTCGACGAACGTCAAATCGTTGCGATTCGCCGTGAAAATCGTCAGTATGGGACTGGGCCTTAAGTTGGTCAAAGAAGCCTGCCTTTCGCCAAAGATGAAAAAGTGGATTTAGCGCCTTTTGGAACTGAGCTCTTGGATTGTTTTAAGCTACGGAGCTTGCTACTGCTAATTGGCCATGCAGGGGGGTTACATACATTTGACATTTTGAAATTGTAAACAAGTTTGATGGTAGCACAGCCAACGAACTACTACATGTACCGTATACATTTCGTGCAAAATGCATTATGATTTGGAAACACGAATTTCTTTATATTAAAGGGGTAGTTTAGTTTTGGTAAGGCTCAACTTTAGTAACCAAACATGGACAGTAACATTATAAAACTAATAGTTTTAACTCCACCATGCTCGAAAGGTATACAAAATTACAAACGACTAAGTAAAAAGCCCGTTATTATTAAAAAAGAGCCATTAAAACTCAAGAGGGCGCTCTCTAAAAAGGCATTTGATTTAACAAATTTTCATACCAAAGTATGCATGTGATGTTTTATTGAAATAATGATTAAATAGAGAGATCATCAACAACTATTTAAAAAACGCTTTGGAAAATTTTTGAAAAAGTGCAAGCATTTTTTTAATTTTTTTTTTAAATTCAGCTAATTATTTGGGCCCCAAATAATTATAGGGTCAGATATATTTATTGATATTTCAGCCGTTTCTGGGCCGATTTTGACCAAATAAAGTTTATTCTGCCATTAAAATTGCATGTTCTCGCAAATTCGACACTCAGTTTTTCATTACCTCACAAAAAAATTGTGATGTGCAGCGCCCTCTCTACCAAAACTAAACTACCCCTTTAACTCAGGGGGTGTATTCTGAAAACGATTTAAAGTTAAAAATGCATTATTTCTACGTCATATCTACGTCACTAAAATATTACGCTGTACTTTAACTTCAGAATACCCCCCCAGCGCTTTTGCGCCGTTCTCCCAGAGGGACCTCCATCTAGTAAGAATTTATCTAATAATGCAACACCAACCTATCTATTCGAGTACATGTACATGCAGTATATGAGTTAATTAACGTTTAATTAATCGAGAAAATACATGTTTTCAATGTAATTCTGTTTATACGCTTTTAACCATATATTCAGACATTAATGAAAACATTCGTTAATTATTAATGTGTCTGGGTTTTGTTATTCCGGAATGAATATGTTATTGACATCATTAGCATTCACGTTCATGATTTATGTCAGATTTGTGCTTCGAACTAACGTCTGCACTGTTGTCTAGAATACATTACTTCTAATCATATCTAGGGATATCACAGTTAAATATTTATGCATTATGAACAATTGACTATCAAATATTAATTCTTTACTCAATATGTATGCCAATTGTTCTAAAATGTTGTTCAGTATTTGCAAATGAATTGTGTTTAATATGAAAATATAGTCAATCAGTTGTTGCTTTTGTTGTAATGTAGTTGCAGCCGGTCTGTGTAGCTCGAAGTTACGAAGTTTACAGAATCTTAACGCTTTCTCAATAATAAGGCAATCTATCAAAATAGTATTACATTAATTTCTATTCATCGTTCCTTTGATACATTTTACCCATCACGGTAATCCTAGTTTCGACCCTTTTTAAAGTCTTTTGTCTTCCCATAACGCGACTGCGCAAGATATCAAGAGAATATTTCATAAGATTTCAAGTATGGTGTTTGGGGTTAGTGTTAGTGCTTATTAAACACTAACACCGGCCTTAGGCGCCATATTTGAAATCCCCTAATGTCACTGTATACCATCCTAACACGAAGTCATCTCAAATATGGTGCCTAAGGCCGGTGTTAGTGTTTAATAAGCACTAACACCAACCCCAAACACCATACTTGAAATCACCCAATGTGCGATAATGTTTTCGATTAATACATGTATAACGCTTTCCTTATGACACTCACAATCAGTCAGCCCATGACGTGCACTTTCTACTCACTGGGGAGCAATGTATTATGGCGGCAATAGAGTGGTGAAGTGTGATGTCATCTATGACGTCATAAACATATTTTTTTAGAATTTCCAAATTTGAACTTAATTTTCATAAAGAGCATAACAAATAATGTCCAAATACCGAAAATCAAATGAATATATTAAGTATTGGCTGAGATATGCCCATCCGAATGATTATTTTTTGTCAATAGGCAATCAGTGTTATAGTGCTCTGGTTCATAACTTAATGAACCAGTGCACTATAACACTGCTCGCCCATTGAAGTAAAATTCATTAGGATGGGCATATCTCAGCCAATACTTTACATATTCAATTGCTTTTCGGTAATTAAAGGTATGGTGAAATCCCGGCTTTGATTCAGGTTTATAGCTTAAAATATGTGCCTATATTGATATACCACACTTTTTTTTAAAAAGAAATCCTTAAGTTGGGCAAAAAAGGTAAATTTCATGCAACTTATTTGCTTGTTTTCGCATCGGCGTTCCATGCTGCTAAAAAAGTTATTTATAGCGGAGCGGGAATGTGCGCACGTGCAACCCGGATCATGACATCACAAGAAGACCGCAACACGGAGGAACGTGCATGGTTTACATGCAGAGCCTATGACTTGCTAGTAAAACAAACTCGTTTTTGCTTGTAAATTGAGGCTTAACTGAAAATTCTTAAGAAATGAATTATAGCAGCTTGCAGCAACACATCTGAGTGTAGATCGTCCATGATATAAACTTTAACAAATGTTTGCAAATATTGAAAAAAAAAAAATCGAAATAATATCTCTCTGTAAACGTGAGTATTGCACTCAGCGTGTAAGTCTATGACCGAGCTATACTGCGATTGCCTGCATGTGACGTCACAAAGATGACGTCATTTTTCTTCGCCCGGACTCAATTTGTTTACGGGGATTACTAAAGTGAATTTAAAAGTTGATTTTTTTTTTATTCTACTGGGTTTTCCGACGCTTCATGAAAATCTACCTTAGATACAGTAAAACACAATTTTTAGGTAGTTTTCTTGTCAGCCAACCTTTAAACATGATTTTGTATGCTCTTTCTGAAAATGAAGTTCAAATTTGAAAATTCTAAAAAAAGATTTGTATGATATCATGGCTTCTCTAATACTCACTCGGTGGTGTAACGTTGTATGTACAAATGTATCTTATTACCAATTATGTCCGAACAGGATAACGATGTGTGACTAGTGTTAATCAATTTTTATGAGGGACTATGTTTTTGAACTTGTTAAAAACTTTGAAATTTAAAAACATGTTTCTTTTTATCTTTAGTTTTTATCTTGTACATAATAACAACTCAAACATAATCATGATAATATAGGTATTGGTATTCAATAATCACGGATAGTTTGCAATATTTCAAAAACATTTTTATTTAGCATCTGTTTATTTTAAAAAGAAAGCAAATCATGTTCAAAACGCTATCCATCATTTCACAATCACCAAAGATATCCGGATCAATCAACAACAATTTAGAACACAAACTGCGATAATGTCAACATCAAATTACTTTATATACAGTGTTTCCCTAAATTGATGAAACAAACATCTCATTTTTATCATGTTATCATGACATACTTAAAGGGATCAAGTAACTTTGTTGACATGTGCAACAAGTGATGAATGGTTGATGCAATGTATATTGTTGTTATGTCATATGTCACATTGCATGGCCAAGTAATGAGCGAAAAAGCAAAGTGATATTCACTAACTCACTGCACTCACTTTGTACACGGTTTCAAAACTCCACGGGAGTTTTTCTTATCTGAATACTTCGATCGTACATATCTTTGTAACGAAAGGGAAATTTGAAAAACCGAAACCTGTCCCATGGTTGTATTGTTAATGCGAATACAACAAGGTATGAGGGAACCGCTAGAATTACAATTTTATTTTGAGGATCTGGACAATGTTACTAAGTCCCTTTAAATGCTTGGATGATTATTTCTGTTGATATTTTGCTTGTTTTCATTCCTTTATGGAAATTAACCATTTCACATCATTATATATTTAGTTGTTTAGTAAATGAAGAGCTCATTTGCAAAAGGGGTTAGATCCACTTTCCATAAACATTGAGTTAGCGATATCCGTACATTAATAAGCTACGTAACTATGTAGAATCCAAATTTTGGGGACAACTTACTCACTCAAAATCAAAATATAGAAAGTTAAATTTTCATATTCCCATATGCATGTGTACAAAGTTTGACAAAGAAACCTGCTTTACTCCAAAGTTGAACAAGTGGATCTAACCCCTTGTGCAAATGAGCTTTTCAAATATTGCGAAACATATAATATAGATATACGGTAGGGAAGTATGCTGAAAAATGTATCTTTGACATATTGAGGGTGGACAATTGAAATGAGGATGTATATCAAGTAAATTGGACAAAAACTACTTATTACTTGTCATGACGTCGCACAAAGAATAGTAATATCTGTAGGGGCTCTCGCAAATGAATCTTACGAATTATAATGTCTTGAACATTTCTTCAAACTTTCAGGGGTAAAGGAAGAAAGTAACGCTTCTATTGACAAGTTTTGACTGATTTCTGCAAGGAGAGGGAACAACATTTTGTTTGCCAATTTTGTTTTATAGCCCTGTCACATATCGCCGGATTGCGTAAACGGATGCCCGGCGGAGAGCAACATTTTCAATTAGTTCGTCTCCGTTCATATGCGTTTCTTGTTGTGTCCTTGTCGGGCAATGTACGATATTCTATCCGGCGGAATGTTTTGTGCATGAAGCGATGGAGACGACTCTCACCACCGGATAATTTGATATAGCAAATTTTCTATTCGTCGGGCATTCGTTGACGCTATCCGGTGATATGTGACCGGGACTTTAGAGTGGATTGATGTACGTGATTCCTTTTTATTCTAAAAATTAATAGCTTGAGCTTAAATTATGAACATTTGTATTTATTTCATTGTTTTGTATAGCTTTATGCTTTATCGTAGTTAATATAGCAGGGCAAAATGATATTCTGTTTATGCTTTATATATTATCTTGACAAAAATACTGTAATGATTTATGTCGTGAAACACTGGTTAATCTGGGATTGATATACGTTTCATTAAAGATTTTTCGTACTTTTGATTGTGAAAATATTCTGCTCTGCATAAAAAAGTGTTTTTTTTTCTTCATCAAAGTCCATTAACAGGCGGTGTATTCTGAAAATTGCATTTTCTCAAAAACTCTTATATCCTAGGTAGCTTATGATGAAATTGGTATTCTGAACACTTATGGACTTACGACAAAAGCAAAAGATAATACATTTTTTCAGAATACACCCCAAGACTTGCATGGATTAGTGAGAATGTTCGGGTGACTGCTATGTTGCTACCATTAGCATCATTTAATTGGAAGAGCGTGTGCGTGTGTGTGCGTGTATATATGTGTGTGTGTGTGTGTGTGTGTGTGTGTGTGCGTGTATATATGTGTGTGTGTGTGTGTGTGTGTGTGTGTGTGTGTGTGTGTGCGTTTGTGTGTGCGTTTGTTTCTGTAAGTGTATGTAGATGTGTTTGTTTGTGTGTGCTAGCACGTTTACGTCATATACTTATCATGATGACGTCAATCTGAGCTTGAACTAACCGCTGGATATACAAGTTATGCCGAAAGGTAAGGCAATGATAAACAAATGGGTACACGATGCGCGTCCGTACACGCATAGAAAGACGCATCAAAAATGTTTGTTACTTTTGATTGTAAGTTACAAAAGTATGGTATGGATTCATAACATGTCCTTTTCACCTTGATTTACAGAAGCAAACAAAAGTGACGAACAGTTTGTTTTAAGTAAGAAACTCAATTATTGTACTCAAATTCATACATATAGGCTATGTAATTATGATAATATATGTAGTACTATTATACTCGATTTGTAGTGCCGTATTAATGATTGATAATCATCTCTAAGCGGTTTACAATATATGCTTCTATAAGCTTCACGAGTAGTTTGAGCTTGTTGTGCTGCCTGATATGTAACATGGTAAATATCTTTCCTCATCCCTTCGAGCCCCATGTTGTAGCATCGTTGAGCTTTGTTTGATTATGATACCAGTCTGACCCATCAGGACTATTTCCATTAGACCTAGCAGGGGCGTAGCGCCCGGTCGGGGGGGGGGGGGGGGGGGGGGGGGTCAGTGGGGGCACGTGCCCCAATTATGTAAATACAAACAATACAAACACAAGGGGAAATCCTTAACAAAATTAAGAAATACATAATAGTGTTTCCCCAATAATTTGTGTCCCCCAATCAGTCCGACCTCACTACGCCACTGGGGACAGCTTGATATGTTGGATACCAACCATACAGTGGGTTTACTTATTGGAACACAATAATGATTAGGGCACACTGTTTACATACATGTAGTAAGGCCTTTTCTGATTTGTTGTCAATTTGTTGGAAGGATTCATGATCCCGCATTATTGAATACATCATTACACTACCACGGCACACTCTACAGGTGATGATGGAGACTCACAGCCCCCCCCCCCCCCCCCCCCCCCTCCACCAAACACACACACATTCGCATAGTCACACCTGATGTTGATCGTGGTGATGATGATGATGATGATGATGATGATGATGATGATGATGATGATGATGATGGTAATGATGATGATGGTAGTGATGAAGATGATGGTGATGATGATGATGGTGATGATATGATGGTGGTGATGATGATGATGATGGTAGTGATGAAGATGATGGTGATGATGATGGTGATGATGATATGATGGTGGTGATGATGATGATGATGATGGTGATGATGATGATGGTAATGATGGTGATGATGATGATGATGATGATGATGATGATGATGTTGATGGTGATGATGATGATGGTAATGATGACAATGATGATGATGATGATGATGATGATGATGATGGTAATGATGGTGATGATGATGATGATGATTGTGATGATGATAATGGTGATGATGATTATGATGATGATGATGATGATGATGAAGATGATGGCGGTGATGATGATGATGGGATGCAAATAAATTTAACTTGTTTCACCAATCGTAAAGCCAACAACAACATAAACAAACATTTAGGTTAATCAATCAATCGCAAAGAAACAAAATAATGCAATTAAGAAATATCATGTTTACTTAATAGAATTGAAGATAAAAATACACACATTTATTTTAAAAATGTAGTACTCATTAAAAACGTGGTAACACTCTTCATTTACAATTCGGGTTGATTTCTACATGACTCAGTGAGAATGAAGATAGGCAGACATGCCAGTATTTCGAGTAGAAAACAGATCCTTATATCCACATGGAACATCTTACGATTTTAAACAAATCTTTTCATGCGTAATCAAGACAAGAGAGGGCGTCAGCAATAATCGGTACCAAAGGTAAAATAGATATTTGATGAAGATTGTGCAAGCCAAGATAAACAGTGAAGCAGCCTTCTACATTTAATCATTTAGCAAAGTATTAAGCATGCATGAACATCTACAATTTTGAAATACAAACTACATGTTATTATTTACAATTTGTTATGCTTCCCTCTAGTCTATGAACATCTACGTATTGGATGCATTTGATGCACATCTACGTATTGGATGCATTTGATGCACATCTACGTATTGGATGCATTTGATGCACATCTACGTATTGGATGCATTTGATGCATTAAAACATATTTTTAATTCATAAGAACATTGCATTGAGTTTTATATGAATTCTTATTTTAAATATATTGAAATACACAAATTTACACACAAGAATGGTCGTCGGGATCAGGAACATGTTGTTGCCTTCGTTCAATTTTGGCACATCAAACTCCGAAATGTAACTCTGGTATGAATTATCATTTCAACACTAGAATAATGTAATTTATTACAAAAGTACTGGACAAACAAGGAATACTTTGGGAAACTTAACATAATGATGAACATCACTAACATTGTTTTACATAACAGACATATGATAAGGCTTACAAATGACATGCTTCAGGGGCATATCTATCTTTAGTCCAGACTAAAAAAACTATACCAGGAACTCTTTAAACCATACGCAAATGTCAAATTAGTCTAGTTCTCTCAGTTAAAACCAGTTAAAACCAGTTAAAACTCCTATGGAGTGTTTTGGAGGATTAAACTACCAAGTACCAAGTACCGGTAATATTGCGTCCTGGATCATCCATACATTATTTTACTGGTGACCGGTCATAATATGACTGGAATGTCAAGCGACTCTTTGTCTCATGTATTTAGAGAATAAAATGAATTTAGTGGATAATAATATTTAAAAAAAGAAGCAAAGTATGAATACTTCCGGTGGCAAATGCAAACCATCGATCGAATTGCGATAGATCACTGGTGTAAAACGGTTTAGCCTGGACTAAAGATGTGCCACTTATGATATTTCTTGTCTAGGAGTCGGCAGGTATAATAGGGATGTACAATATTGTTGGCACGACAGGAGCTAGTTGATCTCCACACTAATTGAAGGTGAATCGATCTCAACATCTTTTTTCCACGGAGTATTTTTATTTAATTTCGTTGTTTTCAATACATTTCGATTCCGAGAAGAACTTATCTAATTGAAGGTATATATACAGTCAAACCTGTCCTAGTGGCCACCTGTCTGTAGCAGCTAGACTGCTAATAGTGACCATCCAAATTAATCCCTGCAGAGAATAACAATATGTTATGACATCTCCCTACGCAGGTCACCTGTCTACAGGGGTCACTTTGTCTGTTTCCCTTGGGTGGTCACTATCATAGAGTAACTATAATATAAAGACGGTCACTATCACAGGTTTGACTATTATATAGCATGCGGATGTTAGCGTCTCCGTTCACGGTACATCGCGGGATCTATCATGCTGGTAGCCCGCACCGAAGTCAGAGAACCCCACATCCTTGACCAACCCCAAGTGATACTGAAACAGGTAGAGCCTGTTCTTCGTGCAGAATGCGATCTCGCCCGTAATGAGTTCCCGGATGCAGTAGAAAGGAGTCGGTGAGAGAGCGATCGGATGATCGGTGAATAGCGTCTCCTTGAGTGTCAACTTGGCGTCCAGGTTGAACCGTCGCACAGTCAGTCTGTCAAGCCCGCCCTCTCCAGTCCGCTGCGACAGGAAACCGACTATGAGCGTTTCATCGCTGCTAACGTCAGCAACCATGAGCTGATCTGTCGCGTTGTGTTGCAGCTCCCCGATGTGACTCCCCGAAGGCCCTAACACCAGTATCTTCCGCCACGACACCAGGACAACTGCACCCTCTTGTGATACCCGGATGTCAATCGGGTCGACCCTTTGAAAAGCGATGTCTTCGCGGGGTCTCCCACCCATGGGAGAGAACTTGTGGATGCGTCTGTCCATCTTGTAGGCAACATACAGGAAATGGTGCTCGTCCACGCTCAATTGCCCCACACCCGCGTCATCACTGGAGAGAGTCTCGAATTCGCGATACAACCTGTCATAGTTCTTGCTGGTGTGAAGTGATAGCGTGTTGTTGAGATCTAAGACAGCACATGTCCCGTCTGGAAGGAATGCGACGGATCTGACGAGGATGCCTTGCATTGCCTCGGGAACCTCAACCCTCTTGTCCGGAGCGTACAACGCTAATCCACCACTGTCCTTCGAAAAGCCTATGGCTATCCGACCATCAGGTGTTGCGCACATGCTACGTATTGCATCAGCAGGCTGAACAGCAATGTCGAATCTCAGTCTCCACCCTACATCCACGGTTCCTATGGAACCCAAAGACAGGGCTTTGACGTCGGGGGCGCTATACTCAAATCCCTCTGCAAATGCCGACGTCTCCGTCAGCATATCAATGTCGATATCATCTTCGAGGATCATCTCTAGTTCATGGCAGAGCTTGATATGGTTCTTGAGGGTATCGCCGCGCAGATGTCGTCCCTTGCCATGGACTATGTTTGCTCTGCCCTTGGACATCATGTCCTTGAAGGTCTTGGTGAATTCCTGGACAGTTCTCAGCTTTCCCAAGAGGAAGTCCTGTCGATCCTCTGTCTCCTCCACCATATGGTCTCTGAGATCCTCCAGCCGTTGGATGTGGTCGTCAAAACTCTTGTTAATCGCTTCGGTCGTGTTCGACGAAACGGACTTGACTCGCTGCATCTGATTCTCAATCAGGTTCATCCTCTGATCCAGAGCCTTCTCCTTCGCCGTCGTCCGCCCCACCAGCGACAGCGTCGTTACATCACGGACCTTCAAGCTCTCCAGCTCGTACTTCTCGACGTCGACCACGCTATGACGGAAGTTCTCGTGCGCGGATGAGCAGAGAGAGCAGAGTGATTTCTGGCAGCTGTAACAGTGCACCGCGGCCTCGCGGCGCTCGTAGTCGTTGCATTCACTGCACTTGAGACACGCCATGGTGTAGGGATTCTGATACGAGTCGACGAGACCAGTCAACGTCAGGTTCTTCACCAGCTTGGTGACGTCACCATGGGGCACGTGTGACGATTTCTCGCAGGTCGGACACGAGAGCGACTTGACGACGACGGCGTCCGCGATGCACTCTTTGCAGAATGAGTGGCCGCAGGACAACACTCGCGGATCTCTGTATGTCAGAAAGCATTTGGGGCAATGCGACGGTTCAGCTGAATACCTTTGCATTTTGACAGAAATAGTAGCACGTGTGGCCTAAAAGTTTGTCAGGACGATGTCATCCCACAAATCAGCTGAATGACGCGTTGTATCATATATTGGAAAGTCACACAAATGTCAAGGAACACCGTGAAATACCGTTTCGATGTCACGTTACTGTCACAAGATAGTTATTATCAGCTGTTACGTGAATATCACGTTAATGTCACGATAAAGTTACGTAAAGTAATTTCATGAATCATAATGTCTCATTGATTTAAAGCTTTTCCACAACAATGTCACTAGAGTGTCCAAAATGTGTAGCGCCAAACACGCACGAATGATAAATGAATCAATCAAAGCGATGTAGTGGGTGTCATTTGCAGTGATGAAGTCCCATTGTGACGGCGAATTGCCTCAAAGATAAGTATCTGGTGAGAGAAGAAAAAATAGATAGTCCATGAATGAAAAGCAGCTAGTGGATTTTTACTAGAGGAGAACGTGGTAGCAATGCCCTTCAATCAATGATAGTATTATGTATGTTTTCAAGCAAGGACAATTTCGTACTATAATAGACCACCGAATGAGGAAACAATCGTTGATTTATTATGATATGTATTTTTGCCCCAATATGACAAAAAGAAGCAACTGACAACTGGTAGTTTTCTTGTAAATGAAGATTTTTATGATGATACTTGTGCGGTTACTTCCTTTTGACCTATTCATTTCTCATGAATGGATTGTCAGGTGACTTTAATTTGTTCACCATTGTGTAGAGCATATCTCAATTACCCCAAAACAAGTAAAAAGACTATCCATAACATTGTCAGTTGCTTCCTTTTGTCAGATTAATAGGTCCGATCGAGTCACTTCCGGCCTTTAAACAAAATAAACATGATATGTTTGTTTAAGATAGATCGATGGGGAGTGTGAATGGAGTATTTCTTTAAGGGGTCTCCCCTAAAACTATTTGACCTAAAACTTGAGAAAAAAGAGGTATTTTATACAATAATCTTTGTCGGAAAGTATAAACCACAAAAATATGGGAGAAAATGTGTTGAACAAATCTACACCCGGGATCTATACCCACCAGTTGTATGAATGTTGAATTGTCTTCCCTTCTTGATCATCCTATATACTGTATAGTATGTAACGCTGGAGTTTATACTTTCGATTTAGTAATGACAATGTTAGCATACATTCTTCTCGAAAATACAATTATTTACACTGTCCCCGCAAATCGGATGATAACGTAAGGACTGTCGAGCCCTATGTATTATATGTATCAGGTTGACATCTTATATTGTTTGTTTGCTTCTTTGTTTTATTTATTTAAACACGGAATACACAAATTGAAAAATCGCTATCAGCCGTCTGACAGCAGGTTAGTGATACACAAAATCGCAGAAAAACAAATAAACAAGTAACGTTTTTTTTTTTACAGAAATACAAAATTAAAGTTACAGTAACTTACAAATAAAAAAAATGGAAGATCCATGTAATCTTGATAAAACTGTTTCTTCTTTTTTAATACAACGTGGTTGCTATTAAAGGGACTTTAAAATCCTCAAAATCCAATTGGAATTTCTAGCTGTTCCCTCATATCTTGTTGTATTTGTATTAATAATAATGTAAAAGCATGGGACAGGTTTTGGTTTTTCAAATTTCCCTTTCGTTTAAAAGATATTTACGATTGAACCAAAATTTAAATTGTACGTCCAATCACTTTTAGCACATGTCAACAAAGTTACTAGATCCCTTTAAAAGAAATGCGTATATTTCAAGGCGGAAACGATACCTTTAAAAAACAGAGATAATCTAGTTTATAGTCTAGCATTACTTGGAAAATTATACATCATGCAATTTTTTTTTTTACAAAAGATTGTTTTGGGCTTTGGCAGTTACATATTAAGATAGAAAGTGGAGTGTTATGTCGGGAAGTGTGCTAATCTAACATCGGCCCGCATAACTGATAACAAATGAAATGCCGCCAAGATCCGGCTTACGACCGTTGGATTGATTGAATTCAAATTGAGAAATGCATAGAAATTAATGTGAATCCCATTACACGGACATCGTGCCGGAAAGGGGAAAACCCCGCCGTTTTACCCGCTCCACACAACTCTGACCCTATTGTAATGTACATGTACATGTCGAGTGTTTGCATGTTCCCAGCCTATATCCGCTGAATGGTATCATCATAGCTTAGATTTGCTTAGACCGAACAATCAGTCTATCATGTCTATTATTGAGGGTTGTTCCACTGAGGCTATTGTTCCATGAGGGTGGATAGTATGACGTCATACTATCAGAGGACAACCCACACCGAGTTGGATTTTGCTGACTAAGATTTGCTAATCGGTATGGAAAGCGTTGTCATTCAAAGCAGGTGCGTTACCCCGGGTTTAATAAAAACTATAAAACATAAGGGGAAATCCTATATAAATGAAACAATTATTTATAGAATGTGCCCTCCAAACGTTCACGTGCACCCCCCCCCCCCCCCGAATCAGCCCGACCATGCTCCGCCACTGAAACCAATCATAATAATAAGTGTTTAAAGGGACTAAGTAACATTGTCCAAATCCTCAAAATCCAATTGAAATTTTAGCGGTTCCCTCATACTTTCTTGTATTCTTATTAACAAAAAAAGCATGGGACAGGTTACGGTTTTTCAAATTTCTATTGAAGTGTTCAGATGTCAAATTATCCAATGGATAGTCAGAACGGTGTACAAAGTCAGTACAATGAGTTCGTGAATGTCACTTTGCATTTTTGCTCATTACTCGTCCATATAAAGTCCATTTAACTTGACATTTTCACACAACACCCATTGGACATATCAGATAACAACAATATACATCGTATCAACCACTCATCGCTTATTGCACATGTCAACAAAGTTACTAGATCCCTTTAACACGTTGTATTTCGTTATTCTTTACACAAAATGTCCCCTTATGCTTTTGCATTTTGGGGGAAAATTACTGGAGGCGTATGCCCCCGTAACAATTATTGTTGATTATGAAAATTATGAGGTGCTGTTTGGGGGAGGATGCTTAAAGGAATAGTTGAGTTTTGGTATAGAGGGCGCTACACAAATTAATTTGTTTGTGAGATAATGAAAAACTGAGTGTCAAATTTGAAAGAGCATACAATTTTAATGGCAGAATAAACCTTATTTGATCAAAATCGGTTCAGAAACGGCTGAATTATCCATATACATAACCATTTGTAATACATGTGGGGCCCCACAAGTATTCAATAATTTTGAACCAGCCGTTAAAATTCGTTTTAAAATGCTTCCTATTTTCAAAAAATTTCAAAAGAGGTTTTTAGATAGAATTACTATTTCAACAAAACATCACATGCACACAATTTTATTTAAAATGGTTTAAATAAATGCATTTTTTGAAAGCGCCCTCTTTAGTTTAAACAGCTCTTTTTTAATGATAACAGGCTTTTTACTTTGTCGTTTGTAATTTGTTTTATTCCTTTTGAGTATGGTGGAGTTATAACTATGTAATGGTGCAGGTTTTAGTTACTAAAATTCAGTGACTTAAACTGTACTCTCTCTACCAGAACTCAACTATCCCTTTAAATTGTGTTTGGTCTATAAGTCACATATCCTTACACCATACAGGGTTTATTGGGGATTTATATGCACTATAAATAAACAAGTCAATATAGCGCTATAAACACAACATATATATATTGGTATTACTACACACATCAATGCACGAAAAGTTACAAGTTGGTCTACTGCAAGCGTAGCCAATTTGTAATACACTTGACATATATTTTAACATGATAATAATTATCTAAGTCAATGGAAATAATAATAACTACTGCATTCATATATGGTTCTTATTCCAGTTACAATATTTGACAGTGCTTGAATATGTTCAACATCTGACTCATCCGTTTCAAATATGTATTCCTTTTATTTACATAGTATATACAAAAGGGATACATATTAGAAACAGAGGTGTAATTGTACATGTATTGATATTATATTTTGTTAGAAACGAAAATATAATTGACGATTGAATAATGACTATAAACTTACCACTTGATTGTAAGAGTGGAGCAGTAGGGTCGGCTTGATCTTTAACTTGTAGGGTAATTATCGTCATTCATGTCAGATGCTTGTTCCGGGCACAGGCTCGAACCTAGGACCCAGTGGTTGGTGGTTTCACAGAGCTATAAATCACACACGGTGGGACACACCGTTTTAAAAAATCGGATTCTATACATGACTGTATCCCAGACTTCGAACGTGTAGGAGATTAGTGCAACATGCGATATTGCTGCTACTATAATACTGTTGGCTTTGTTCATCGAGGCATGCCCAATATTGATTCAATGAACACAACTATATTATTCCGATAAAAAACTCATTCAAATGTTTACTAAAATCATGCGAATTTAGATCAAGAGGTTCAAAGTTCTATTTTAGGTCCAGGGGGTCGAGGGAACATAGTGACACGTAGACGAATTGATTGTGTGTGTGTGCGTGTGTGTGTGTGTGTGTGTGTGTGTGTGTGCGTGTGTGTGTGTGTGTGTGTGTGTGTGTGTGTGTGTGTGTGTGTGTGTGTGTGTGTGTGTGTGTTTGTGCGTGTGTGTGTGTGTTTGTGCGTGTATGTATGTCTGTGTGCATACGTGCATGTGTGTGTGTGTGTGTGTGTGTGTGTGTGTGTGTGTGTGTGTGGGCGTAAGTTTGTGTGTGCGTGTGTCTGTGTGCTTATGAGTGTGTTTGTGCGTGTGTGTGTGTGTATGCATGTGTGCGTGTGCATGTGTGCGTTTGTGTGTATGTGTGTGTGTGTGTGTGCGTGGGTGTGTTTGTGTGTGTGTGTGTGTGTGTGTGCGTGTGTATGTATGTGTGGGAGGAGATTAGAGTTGTTTGTACATAATTATTATCTGTTATGAAGTAGGACACAGTCTACTTATCCAAAGTTGAATCTGTTTAATTTTTTATTTTGACTATCATCTCAGGGTAAATTAACGATTTGTGATTTATTTAAAGAGAACATTTTACTGTTTTATGATGCTTCAAAATTAGCCGTTGTTATGAATATTCAAATGATTCTGTTATATTTTCGTGGATCTGGGTTATTGTACCGTCTTTGTTTTGATAATCGGACTATTTTTAAACCCAAAACACAGGCCTTATCCCAGCACCCTATTAATACAATGTTTAATCGGGTTTGCATTTATTTTTACGCATAGAATATTAAATAGAATATAGTACTTTATCCGCATATATATATACAAAACAAATATACCCCAACCACAGAAATAAGAGTTTAAATTCATGTAATGTATACAGTTTCTGTTCACCAAGCCAGTCTTGTAATACATACCATTCTACAGAAATTTGATGTAATTGATATTACTGTTTAAAACCGAACAAAACAACACGCGAATACAGAATGAAATTGATAACACATAAATATTCACTCATCAACTGCAATTTCTTGTGATTTTTGTTTGTTTTAATGCGTACACACAATTGCTTAATGTCTACGTTGGTGTTAATATGTTTGTTAATAATTGCTATCTCTGATGATGTAACGTTCGTCTCGCTCATTATTTCAAGTATTGCATTCGTGAAGAAAAGAAACAAGTAAAACTTTACTATATAATTCACCTCTGTATATTTAATCATTATAATCTGTAAGACGAGACGTGATCTGAATGGAGATAGTCCAGCTTTGAAAAACAAATTGGTTCGGCCAAATCGTTCCAAACTAAAATGGAGTACGTAGCTAAGGGGACACGTGCACACCACTATTTTCAGAACAGCTATTAAATGAAATATGAAATTAAATGTATCTAACAAACAACAATATCGTTTTGGAAGTCTAGCATAAATGACAGGATAATTATAATTTATATAATATTATTGTTGGTAAAAAGGACCATCAATAGTGAAGCCTGTTAATCGAGGCCAGTCCTTTCAAAATAATAACAACAAAGTATCAACTATTTAAAACTTTAAAAAAAAATCTTACAACGTATTTAACATAATTACATAAGCGATTATTATAACTACAAATTGTAATGCAGAATCATAAACATTATTCTCTATGAGATATCTTTAAAAAGATTTCCTTAAACTCTTACGAGAGTTTTATATATTTTTGATCATTGATAACGTAAGGATTAAAATAAAACAACATAGCAATTCACGTGCCCCCCCACCTCCCCTTATTTTATCTGAACTAAGTTCGTCCATAGCCATATGATTATATTCGCTTCATCCCTAACGATGTGGATTGGAGTTATTGTAAAGTGTGTGTTTCAAAATAATAACATGGTTATAAGCTGGAAAACATACATAGTCCAGAGTTATGTAAAGATTATATTCAATGTGGTTTAAACAAACTTGGTATACGACATGTTACAACAGCTGACTGCAGATCAACATGCGACAACCACAGCGTCTTCTTTGATAGAAACCATGGTTACAACTTTCTGCGTGTTTTGGCATTTAGTTAAGTGGTCGTATTTTCATTTCAGTCTCTTTCAGTGAATAATAATTTCCCTTCCAGTGATACCAAACGACTCCAGAGATAGAAGAGGTGGGTCCACCCAGGTAATCCCCGTTCAGGTTGGAGTAGGAACAGCTACGGTACCACCAGGCACCGTGGCGATACTCGGCACAGTTCCTACTATTCTGATCCATGTCCCTATCCTTCGCAGTGAACCTCATTCCGTGTTGAGAGGTAAGAGAATCTCCTGTAATAAATCATTTTGCATTAACATGATTAATGAGAAGAACAAAATAATACAATCTGTGCTGCCGCGTTTGCCGTGCAATGGTGACGGTGAAAATAACATCTGAAGGAAAATACATATTACGTACGGTTAAAATGGACCTAATTATTTTGTGTGGACCTTGTCAAAAGCATCGAGCGTTGACAGATGTTTTAATATGGAACGGTCACAATCACTATACATTGTAGAGGCCTTGTATCTCAATGGTTAGACCGCCGGTCTAGCATGTTGGGGGTCTCCAGACCCCCGGGGGAAGGGGGGTGGGGGGCACACTTATTATTATTATTATTATTATTATTATTATTATTTATTCGACCAAAAAGCATAATACAATGTAAAATACAACACAACTTTATATGCACAAATTACAAAAATACAAGTTACAAGACAGAAGAAAATAGTTAGAAGCAGTGTGTGGGTCAGGGTTCACAAAAGTAAAGAGCATTACTGTTGCCCTAGGGCATGTGAACCCTCACACACTGGCTCCAGGTACATTACAGTAGCATTGTGTGGAGATCAAGGTACATTAGAGTAGCATTGTGTGGAGATCAACCTCTTCCGCCTGCTGCACTATCCAAAACATCAACAATTTTTGTCGGCCGATTTCTCCCTAAATTTACCAGCAAATGCAACAAAAACTTTCGTTTATGCGATCCCTAAGTCATATATTTTGAGAATAATTACCGACTTTGTTGTTTTGAAGATTGCAAAATGTAGAAAAAATGATTATTTCCCGTCTGTTTTCATTACCGTTGAATTTTTTGTAAACCCCTAAGCAAGTTATATCACTATTTTTGATACCATAAGCAAGTGAGCAATTTTTTGTAAACCCCTAAGCACGTTATAACTATTTTTGATACCCTAAGCAAGTAATAATATTTTGCTTTTCTTGCATAAGGCCCTTGATCAAGCATAATGTAAATACGTTGTTTTTCCAACGTATGAGTATGAGCACTAGCGTGGTCGGACTGATTGGGGGGGGGGGGGGGGGGCACGAACATTATTGGGGGGGCACACCTTATGTATTTCTTTGTTTTTTCAAAAAATGGCCCCTTATGTTTTCTATTGTTTTTTCGAAATTATTGGGGGGGGGGGGGCACGTGCCCCCCCCCGTGCCCCCCCCCCCCCCCGTAGCTACGCCACTGATGAGCACGATGTGGAACAGCTAACAGCGAACGCGTGCGATGTTTTGGACCGGGATTTAGTGGATATTCAGCTCAAAACGGTAACTAAAACTTGCTGTAATTTGAATTGAACCAAAGCAAGTAAGCTGAATTTTTTAGACCCTTAATGCGTAACTCATCAGCCTAAAAAAGATACCCTTTTCCCTGATTTTGGTGATTTTGAGACCCGATTCAAGATACTCGAGTAACTTGCCTGATCGTAAAAAAACACCATTTTTACTCGAATTCTTGGTCACGCATGATACCCCCCATTCTATGAGGACAGACCCCCCCCCCCGGGCTCCAGACTGTGGCGCAGACAGGTTCGTACACCTGGGGGGGGGGGGGGCGGGAGGGGGGGGGGGGGGAGGATGATTTACCGTTCGCCGGACCAAGACCCATTTTCGAGACCAAGACAATTGCTTGAAAGGGGGGGGGGGGGGGGGTAGTAACAGGCTGGCCGGAAGCAGTTTTGTATTTGAGGGGGGGGGGGGAAACATATGGGGCCTCAGGATTTTTTGTGTATTGGGGCTCATGTCCAACTACACTCACAGAGCTGCCAACTTTGAGCCATATATGAGAGTGAGACATTGCAAGGAGCGACCAAGCCCGCTGGAGCGAATTTGCTGGGCGGGGGGGAGGTGGGGGGGGGGGGGGGATGAGGGGTGTCCCCCTCCCACGCTAGGGCGCTTTTGAAATTTTGGACTTGAACTTGCCGGTGCATTCTGGTGCTTACCTAGATAGGAAATTCGGGCTTAACAGTATCATGGGAAGCGCGTGATGATTTGATCGACCAGTACTTTTAAATATATTTTTACGAAGAAAACAAATAATTGATACACTAATAAATATGCACCTCAACACAGGGAGCGATGTGACTTAGTGGCCGGGGGGGGGGGGGGGGGAGGGGGGTGGGGGGCGGAGGATGAGATTTAGCAATTTTGGACTTTAAATTTTGAAATCTGGTGCTTACTTAGATAGGAAATTCGGGCTTAACAGTATCTGGGAAAGGGTGTCATGATTTGATCGACCAGAAATTTAAAATATATTTTCACAACGAAAACAAATAATTGACACATATGCATTCCACCACAAATATTGTAGCAAAAATTAAAAGTTGATGTATTAATTACCTTGTTAACGTTAGAATTAACAAGTGTTAGCTCATACAACTGATGTTTTCTTTCCCACTCGTATACAGCTACACACACACACACACACACACTTTTTTTTTAATTTTTTTTATTTTTTAAATGATTTTTTATTCCTCCAAAATGAACATGTACATTTACAGTAGAATATATATAAACAAAATATGTCCAATTTGAACATCTTGAACAGAGAATACAAATTACAATTATAATGAGATAAAGTATTAATAATTACCTTACATAAACATTTACAACTCTTACATCACATACTTCTGAACTGCAATCGAATAATAATAATTGGAGGTTTTTAAGCTATGATAAAAAGAAGAAAAAAGAAAAACAAAACAAAAACAAAACACCCTCTACCCCCTCCCCCCCCCCCCACCCCGCCCCCACCCCGCTACTCACTCGCTCACACCTGGTCGGTAATCTGCTCAGATTCCTTTTTTTTTTTTTTTTAATACAAAATTTACAAATACATAATTATCAATACTTTTGAATGTGACAAGCTCACGGGAGAAATATCATGTATCAACATTTTATTCTAATCTACCTTACAAATTAAATCTTATTAGAATTTAACTGTTGCTTGTAAGTATCGGTTTCCATGGTGGTGTATATAATACGTGCGGTTTACGGGTACACCATGTGATATGGGTGGATTGGTAAGTCCTGAAAAGGACTATGGTAGTCCTAGAAAGGACTGTTGGTGTAGTTCTGAAAAGAACTGTGGTATTCTTTCTAGGAGAGTTCTAAAAAAAAAAAAAAAAGAACTGTTTGTAGTCCTAGAAAGGACTGTTGGTAGTCCTATAAAGGACTGTTGGGATAGTCCTGAAAAAGACTGTTGGTATTCTTTCTTGGAGAGTCCTAAAAAGGACAATTGGTAGTCCTAGAAAGGACTGTTGTTAGTCCTAGAAAGGACTGTTGGGATAGTCCTGAAAAGGACTGTTGGTATTCTTTCTAGGAGAGTCCTAAAAAGGACAATTGGTAGTCCTAGAAAGGACTGTTGATAGTCCTAGAAAGGACTGTGGTATTGCGAGGAGAGGGTGGATGGTAGGAGGGACTCGACGTTTCGAATAGGTTGACTATCCTGACGACGGATAGTCAACCTATTCGAAACGTCGAGTCCCTCCTACCATCCACCCTCTCCTCGCAATACCACAGTCCTTTCTAGGACTATCAACAGTCCTTTCTAGGACTACCAATTGTCCTTTTTAGGACTCTCCTAGAAAGAATACCAACAGTCCTTTTCAGGACTATTCCAACAGTCCTTTCTAGGACTAACAACAGTCCTTTCTAGGACTACCATAGTCCTTTTCAGGACTTACCAATCCACCCATATCACATGGTGTACCCGTAAACCGCACGTATTATAATTTAACTGTTTCCCATTTTTGTAAGTGTAGCCCTAATTTCCCAATTTTAATTGCTATTTTCTCTTCTTGATCCTTATAATCTAATACAAGTTCATGTATTTTATCAATAGTTGGGAGAACACCCTCTTTTCTAAATACAAATAAAATATATACTCCGCAAAAAAAGAAACTGGACACTTGTATAAGTTGAAATATTTCATATTAATGTACGATAAAGTGTAGATTATCATATATCAAATTAAAGGGAATTTAGTCCTCTGCAGGCATGGTATAAATTAAAGGTGTAATCGTTCATGCATGAAATGCCATGGTCAATTAACAATAGCAAGGTCTGTTTTCAAAAATAGCAAAAACAATGGAGGACCACACCATTCGACTGAAAGGATCAGGATGATAGTAAGCGTTTCACTTAAAACAAGATGTGCGGGGCAAGTAAATTATTACATTATTTAACTTTATTGTTATGAACAAACTCTGAAAATACAAATTTGTCAATAAAAACAGGGCCAGATTATGAGAGCATCATCATACTGGTCTGTATTAGAGGCATGAAGCTTGTCTGTTTGAGTGTTTCCCCTGCAATTTTAACCATATTTACCTAGAGAAATGTCTGCCCAACAGTTTGACCAATGGTGACATCAGGTTTTGAAGATCTTTGGACTACGGTAAAATTCTTGAGAAGAATTTACACCATTTTTCATGCTGAAATAAGGGCACAAACTGTGGTTTCGACTAATAAAACTTCCCCATTTTGTTACTTTTGGATGAAAATAAAACCTAAAACGTTCACAATTTGTCTTCATTTATACTTTTTATTGAGATGAAGATAGAAAAGGTCACATTTGTATTGAAAAATTATGCCATGTCATGAACATAGCGTTTTAGATTATGCTTATCAACATTTATATGGTTGAGTGGATGTTCCATTTTTGCTATTTTTGAAAACAGACCTTGCTGTGGTTAATTGACCGTGACAAGTCATGCATGAATGATTTCATCTTGATTTTATGCTAATATTGAAGAGGGTCGTTTTATCTTTAATTTGATATACAATATCATATATTTGATCGTAAATGAATATGAAATAGTTGGTCTTATACAAGTGTCCAGTTTCTTTTTTTGCGGAGTATATTTCACCATAAAAATGATAGTATTACAAACTTTTATTCTATTTGAATTACCCGACAGTCCAACAAATATATCTCGCCAATTTAAGTCCTTTAATTCTTCTAACTCATAGCGTTGTATCAAAGCTTGCCATATCAATTTTACGTTTAAACAAGACAAAAATATATGTGAATATGTTTCCCTTTCCTGTTTACAATACGAACATAAATTATCTTTAACAAATCCAAATCTAAATAAATGTTCTTTAGTATAAATTGCCCCATGCAGTAACTTAAATTGAAACTCTCTCTGCCTTCCTATCATTAATGTTATTCGTGGTCTAAACAAACATTCACTTATTTCTTTATCTGTATAATTATAATTATTTTGTCCATCCCTTATTTGTAAATCATATGACTTTTGCAGTTCTCGAATAAAATACTCATATATTTTTCTTGATGGTACATCCTTAACGCTTAATGTTTTCTCCAAAATATGTAAGTTTATATTATAATTAATTAAGTCTACTTCACAAAATTGTATCAAACCTAACTCATTTTTCCAATCCCTCGGAATCGCATGAAATATATCAATAATTGTAAGCAAATTCTCACCTGTCATACCCTGGTTCAAGAAATATGCAACGGGTTTAACATGTCCATTATCAATAACATTATTCAACATAACGATCCCTCGTTATAATAACTCATTATCAAATACATCTTATTCTTTATATATATGTTCCTATTATTAAAAATAATTGGATTCACACAACCATTATAATGCCTTAAATTATTAATCTCTTGCCAAGCTTTTAACATTTCCAAATAATAGGGTGGAATCTTTAACATGAACTTCATCTTTTTCATTTCATAATCACATAAAAAAATTAGCCTTCCTCCCACTGAACTTAAACTATAATCAAAAAATAACTTCCATCCCAAATTTCTTTCTCCATATAAAAGTCGTTTTACCCAGTCATTATTCGCTGCGTTCTAACAAATATTTCAAAATCAATCATTTTAACTCCACCATATTTATAATTCTGATACATAATTTTTCTTTTTATACGATCTTTCCCTCCTCATATAAATTCAAATGATATTGTCTCCACTTCTATATAAACCCATAAAGGGACAACAAGGAGGGATGAAACATAAATTAATTTTGTTAATGCGTTCGTTTTTAATAAATGTATTTTCCCCATGATAGTCAAATCCCGCTGTTTCCACCAACCTACAAGTTTTTTTTATTTTACTTAATATTTCTTTATAATTTAAATCATCTTTTAATCTAAAATCGACTGAAAAATTGACACCTACATTTTTTTACTACCCTAACGAATTCTCCAAATAACGGCCAATCTGGTTTTCCAGTTTCCTCACCCATATACATAAAATGTGTCTTTTCCTTATTCACCTTTAGACCACTAACTTTTTCAAATTCTTCAAATATATATTGCAACCTTCTTATTGAGTCTTTATCTTGCAAAAAAATTGTCATATCATCTGCGTACAATACTTGTCTTATTTCATGTTCCCCAAAATGTATCCCTTTAATTATTTTGTCCCTCCTTATTTCATGTGCCAATAATTCTATTGCAACAAAAAACAAATAGGGTGACAATGGATCACCTTGTCTGACCCTCCTTTCTATATTAAAATAACCAGTGGAATACCCCCATTCATAATACAACTACTTATACCATTATATAATATCTTCACCCAAGAACAAAACGAATCACCAAAACCAAACAATTTTAACACTTTCAATAAATATTGATGAGATACAGAATCAAAAGCTTTTTCAAAATCGACCGCAATTAAAAAACCCTGTCCTTGCTCTAAAGAATGCCTAGAATAAAATAATATATCCTCTATTAATCGAACCGCTTCCCCAATATTCCTATCTTTTATATATCCCACCTGATCATAATGAATTATTTCAATTAAAACCTTTTTCATCCTAGTTGCTAAAACCTTTGATAATATTTTATAGTCTACATTTAACAACGTAATGGGTCTATAATTTTTAATATGCATCGCATCTTTTCCCTCTTTCTCTATCAATGTAATTGTCCCTTGTTTTTTGCGATACGTTAATTCTCCCCTTGCATATATTTCATTCAATACTTCTACCAACAAATCCCCTAATATTGGCCAAAATGTATAATAAAATTCCACTGAAAAACCATCATTTCCAGGGGATTTATTACATTTCATTTCTTTCAAAACCTTAAAACAATCATCTTTTTTCATTTTACCTTCACATAATTCACACACACACACACACACACACACACACGCACACACACACACACACACACACACACACACACACACACACACACACACACACACACACACACACACACACACACACAGAAATATACCCTTCCCTAAAATCTGGGAGGGGGGGGGATGATTGTACATGTCCTCCCCCCACACCTTGTGAGGTGGGGGATGCATCCCTCACCCCCCCTTGTTGTCTACGTCCCTGTGGGTCTCGGTCGCGATTCCCGATGAAGCAAAACAAATTTTGCACATTTTTCATGATTATTATAAACCGAACACAAAAATTAACTTCACTCCTAAGCAATTGTCCATAATTTCAAAACCGATTATTGTTTCAAGATGTCATCTTACCACAATATTCGCACAGTCGTTTTGTTCGATATGTGCGAAAATCAGAGATATTCATTACTTTATGGATGGATGAGCACATATTAAAGACAAAATGGCCCACTTCAAAAGTCACAAAGTATTGCGCGTGCCTGTACATTGTTGTAAATCCGCACATGTTATGAATGCATTGATCATGGCTTATGAAACAATGCTGTTTGATATTTCATTCGTTTTGATTTTTTGATGGTAAAATACATTAACTTCAATTGAAAAACAGTGCATTTTTTAATTTTCCAACTCTCAATAATTTGTAATTATGATAATACCTTTGCGAATTTTGAAATATGACTATTTTTTTCTGTAATGTGTACTCACTCAACCATGGATTTATGGTAACCTGTTATTTTTACACATTGTTTCCTAACTACCATATGTTGGCAAGACGAAATCTTGGACGAAATTCTTGGTTATGAAATTATGGGCAATTGCTTAGAGGTGAAGTTACTTTTTGTGTTCGGTTTATATATCTGGACATATGTAAGAGCAAATCACATGTCATACAGTGTAGAAGGCAAAGAAGATGGGACAGAAAAACAGAGAGCGCCATCAAATAATCGGCACATATACTGTAGATTGATGAGAAAAGACATTTTGCAGATACATTCCAGTACTTATGACCAGCTATTGTATAGAGCGCAGTGGAAGCGTAGCTCCAGTGTGACGCTACCTATGGTGGCGTCACGCCGACCTACGCTTCTACTGCGATCTCGACAATCTGCAAAACGTGTTTTGTTCGGTGAGGATCCATTCTGAATGGGAATATTATCTCACTTTCTCGAATAGAAAACCTTCCATGCATGCACAGACAATACCACTCTGAGTAAAGCTACCCTGACATTTGCACGAATTTTGTTCCCGCACTGGCACGCAATGCGTCGTGCCAAATGAGTAAAGTCTTCGTGAACGAGCGTGAAGAGTGTGTGAAGTGTGCGGGGCAGTGCAGGGGTGCGTGCCATGTCGTAGAGAGAATTTCGAAATGTTCAAAAATTTGGCACGCATTAATTTTCGCACCATGTGCTAGCACAGGCTATGCATTATAGCGTGCCACCAAGCGGGACAAAGCGTGACAAAAAATTGCCCCGACGACTTCACGCATGCGCGAAGTATGCGCGGCGTGCGTGCCACTGCGGGACAATGCGGTACGTATGCGCGAACTATACCATGTGTGTGAACAAGTAGTGCCATTGCGTGCCATAGTGTGACAATGCGGCCCATTATATATTGGCCGCGCATAGCGTAGACAGTGCGTAAACTATGCGTGTACAGTGCGTGAACAGGTCGCAAACGCTCCGCGATGTAGCACCGAAATGGCACGCCTTGCCACGATGCATTGCGTGCCAATGCTGGGACAAAGTGTCAGGGTGGCTTTATAGTCACCTATGAGCTTCTTCTACGTTCATTTTGGGGGTCTTCAAAACGAACGCGGCAATGCCACGATCTAATGCTGGGTTGACACTTGCACGAATTTCGTTCCCGCACTGGCACGCAATGCGTCGTGGCAAGGCGTGCCATTTCATTGCTACGCAGCGGAGCGTGAAGCCGTTTTTGCAACCTGTTCGCGCACTGTTCACGCATAAGTTACGCACAGTTTATGCAATGCGTGGCCCAAAATGGGCCGCATTGGCACACATTGACACGAAATGGCACTACTAGTTTACGCATAGGTTAAGACTGTTCGCGCATTGTTCACGTCTACCGCAGTGTCACGCACGACACGCACAGTTTACGCTGCCTTTCCGCATGGCGTGTAGTGTATTCCTATGGCACGCATTGACACGCATTGACACGCACTGTCCGCAGTGTTTGCGCCCAGTTCGCGCAGTGTTTACGCATGGTTCACGCGAGTGCACGCACCCCCGCACTGCCCCGCACACTTCACACACTCTTCACGCCCCGTTCACGAAGACTTTACTCATTGGCACGACGCAGTGCGTGCTAGTGCGGTGTCAACCCAGCTTAAGCTTTTGTCCAGGGAGCCACTGTATGTTCATGCACGAGAGGCTATCCTTTAACGCATGTGCGATAATCCTCCTATTCATTCCTCATTAAAAGGCCACTCTTGCTACTCGTTCCTACAATGCTTCGCCTTGCGCTTACAAATTTATCGATAGGGATTAGGAGCGCAGTAGAAGCGTTGTAGGTGTGACGGGGGTATAATCAAAAGCTTTCTCCGCAGCCTTTTCTACAGCATTGACAAAGACGCTGCTTTGCATATATTTCTCAAATGCTTTAAAGGCAGCCGCGGCGCGCCGCTTCCACTGCCTCTGTCGTGGTCGCGTCCGTACTCATAGCAGGGGATCTCTGGCTCCTGGTCTCCATATTCAGGATGCACGTCTTATAATTTGGAAAGTTATATAGTTCAAGTTCTATTCACGAAATGAAATATATGAACATATGAAGTATGCATGCTTTTTCGATTGCATTTCTACAAAAAAGGTCCCACTGGGAAGAGCCGTCATTTCCAAAAAATAACTTTTATTATTCGTTAAAGTATATATGTCACTTGAATATCACAAGATTGAATATTACGTTACGTGACATAATTACACTATGAATAAGAAAATGTTTTAACCTTCACATTTTCGCGCTCAAATCTACGATTAGGAGTGATTATGATAAATGAATAATAATTACATTCTTTTGGCACTGATGATGATTTAAGTTTAATCCAAGTCTTTTAAACATACTAAAGCAGATCAATAGGGAATCAGCCCAAATTCAGTGAAATTGCAAGACTAACGTAATTTCCTTATTGACGTCTCATAATGTATAACAAATTAATGGTCAAATCGTTTTTTGACTTTGTTAGTCATGATAAATAACCGAACTGTTCTAATCGAGATCGGAATTCGGATCTCCAAATAAATGTAATGACTTAAAGAGACGGTCCCTCTTTTTACAAAACGTCTGAACCGTTTCCAGTTGACGGATGGGGATGAATGAAACACACACACAAACCAAATCAGATCGAACAGCCCTATAATTAGGATTCTACAAATGAAAAACGAATGCGTCCCTCCATCAGACTATATATCGGTCAATAAAAGAGTTTAACTGATTTAGGTTAATATTACAACTATATTGTATTTATTTTTGTAAAGGTATTGTGAAGCAGACATTTGTAAATGAATGTCACAGAAAAAGAAAACAAAATACATGTAGTCAGTTTAAGCGAGGTTTGGTTATTTTGCCCAGTGTGCGGTCAGGCTATTCTTACTTGTGCGCGGGTCACTGAGGGGTCACGCATAGCGTTGTGGTACTTCGTGGAATTTGTTGCGAACTTCTTCACTGGCTGAATATACATATAATGCATAATAAACCGTCGTCCAACAATTTATTAGTTTTAGGTCTATAACTCCACGAAAAAGAGATTTCAAGCCCTAATTTTTTCAGGCATGCTATTAAATGACAGTTTCTTTCATATAAGACAATAACCTCGCAACTTTTGAAATTTGGCTTGCAGAAGAGGGAATGTCCCTTTAAAACAATACGTGTTCTTAATTATATTTCGTTTTTATCTCTGAACCTACCTGCATTTCCACTGTAATCCCCTATGATGAGCTGGTAGTACGTGGTCTCATCCCCCAACAAAAAAAGGTCGTACTCCGCGTACCGCGTATTGCCTTCGAAGTCCGCGAGGTCGACCCGGAGTTCGTAAATCTTCTGCGATGTCAGACGATGGATCTTCTCATTGCCGAGCCAGTGATTGCCCACCACGCTACCGAAGCCGTACTTGTAGTCGGCCCAAGTTTGATAGAAGTCCACAATCGCGTTCTGACGTCGCTGGAACACCTGTGAAATTGTGAAATCGCCAAAGTTATTCCACATTCTGCATTAAACACAACGAATAATAATGAATAACACTGTAATGCCAGCTTCATGTCAAATCTATACCGTATCATTATAAAAGACAGGTTTGTTGTTGATAATGAGGGATGGTTCAAGGAGTCCGGTGTACGAGTGAAGGGGATTGTAATTGTTTATAATTATATCGCACAGCTTCGGGACTTTGAGATGATTTGTGACCGTACTCTTCACCCCATCGGTGAAAATAAAAGTCCGTTAGTGACGATTTTCCGGTACTACTTTGTCCCTGGTCATTATTGTAAATATCGTTTACTATTAAGTCATTTAGACACTGGTGGACACAGTAAAGCCCAATGCCCATTAGGCGATCTTCGCTTGCGATCTAGCCCGAGTTGCTAGCGATCCCAGTTCGGTATGAATCGCACCAGTTCGCAGCGAGTCAGCCCGATCTTATTGCGTACGCAATCTTTTCGGTGCCCACTATGCGATCTCACGGCGACTTCCTATTGTCCCCATTTCCACGCATGCGGGCATCGTTGAAAATTAGAGCCAGGTATTGTTCGCTCTTGCTTGTCTTGACATCAGAATACGCTTTGCGAGTTTTTGTTAATAAACCCAGTGCCCACCTTGCGATCTGCGCCTAGCGATCTTGCCCGAATAGGAGCGATCCCCTGAGATCTGTTGTTAAGTCGCAAAGTGGGCACCAATGGCCGCACCAGATCGCTGTAACTCGCGTCCGCAAGGGTGGTGTCGGTTGCGGTCGCAAGGTTTGTCGGGCGGGATCGCACAAAAAAGCCATTTGGGCAATTGTTCATATTTCCTGATATCAGGAATTCAATCCTTGGTATCAGGAATTCTGTATTCAAATATCAATAATTAAATTCTTGATGTCAGGAAATAAATTAATGATATCCAGGGGGTGTATTCTGAAAATCGTCTTATCTGTTGTATTATCTTTTGTCATAAGTCCATAAGATAATACACCGCTAAAATTGTCATAAATCGGTATTCTGAAAATTGTCTTAAGGGCATCATATCTTTCCCTGACCACGCCCATTAGTGCTGAGTTAACCAATCAAAATTGTTGTTACCCACGCCGATGAAATCGGCAGGGGGTTATGTAAAGGGTTCCGTATGTTTGTTTGTTTGTTTGTTTGTTTGTTTGTTGTTTTTTTTGTTTGTTTGTTTGTGTACAAGATAACTAGAGAACGGGTGAACGGATTTGCACCAAATTTTCAGGGAATGTTTGGATAGTGACATGGAAGAATCGATTAGATTTTGGTGATGATTGGTTGACCCCTGCAAATTCTGTGGAACCTTGAAGTTTGAGTATGTATTTAATTAGGCATCGTCATTCGGCGTTACATGGCGTGCGCGCATGGGCCATATTTTTGTACACGTAGTTTGCGCGATGTTTGGCTGTGGGCAATGCAACTTCGCTATTGCAAGGGTGGAGGGATATACTATTTTTCCAAATGTAATGCGGTCAAACAGCTGATTGAACCACGTAATATGCATGTGAAGTATACACAAGAGATGCTTGCGATGATTATAGATCCGGTTCGTGTTTTGAATCGAGAAACTCGACCAATTTCAACCTCCGTAAGTCATTTTTTGCCGCATTTTCGCAGTGAACTTTGTTGAAATCTCAAATTTTCGAGCAATCGGAAGTAGGGTGCACTTTGGAAACTTACATTTTTGGATGATTCAGGTGTTTTTATTGTCAATAATTTTGTACACTGCCTCGCCATGGGGCTGCCGCGCCGCAAGCAAGCGGCCTACACCCTGGCCTAGGCATTTTCACCAAATCGTGCCTAAAACGCGCTGGTTAGCCTGCGGTAAGCAAAACAGGGTTGAGGCCGACGAAGGGGTAGAACAGGGCTAATGGGAGGCGTGGGTATGCTGACTTTGTCGGCCTTCTAGTTACAAAATGTTTATATGCCCCCTCAGCCAATCAAAGTGGGTTAAATTGCGTATGCGTCGCATTTTCTTTAAATGCGCGCATCTAACTAGCTTTGCGCACACGTATACATTTCAATCAAAGTTCAAGAAATTCATATATTTTGGTCAAAGGGTATTTTTGAAAGAATGGGATTTTCATATGGTTAGATTTTCAATGGAATTTTCTCCCCCTCACTCTTATTTTCTAACTTTTTCGCACGTACACACACCTATACACACAACAAACATAGGGAGCTCTTTAAAATCTCAAATAATTGTCTTTAAATATGTTTAAACAAGATATAACAAAAGGAAAATACTGCCCCATAGCTGTCTCGGCATATGAGTAGAATTTATGATAATTTCATGATGAGATGAAAGATAAGAGAGTTTTCAGAATACACATTTTCAAACGGGTTGGTTTGTTTATTCATACTTCTATGATTTTCCACCTCTGCTTGCGCGAACGCGCTTATCAATAATGCGTGGCAAGGCGCGCCAGCTAATAGAGGTTAACAAACTTTCAGAGATAATACAAAAGATATGAGAGTTTTCAGAATACCGGTTTTGTCATAAGCCTAAGATAATACGATATTAGGGAAAAGACGATTTTCAGAATACACCCCCAGAGTTCGATTTCTTGATATCCAGGGGGTGTATTCTGAAAATTGTCTTATCTTTTGTATTATCTTTTGTCATAAGTCCATAAGATAATACACCGCTAAAATTGATTGGAAATTGATTGGAAATTGATTGGAATTGATTGGAATTGATTGGAATTGATTGGAATTGATTGGAATTGATTGAAATTGATTGGAAATTGATTGGAAATTTTGAGAATATAAAGGAGGATTTGACACGATACGCGGACTCAATCAACGATGTAGTAGAAGCCACAGTAAACGACCTATGGGAGGGATTTAAGAACACCCTCATTTCAGCAATGGACTTGCATATTCCAAGTAGGTCAGTTACACCAAACAACAATCTGCCTTGGTTTAAACACTGTCATAAGAAGCTATCCATCCGTAAAAGAAATGCCTATGACAAAGCTAGACACACAAATGCAGATCCTGATTGGAACATCTTTAGAAATATACGCCGAACCCTAGATCGTAGCCTCAGAAAATCACGCAGCAACTACTTACGAGAGATGGGTGAGAATCTCACAACGAACAACACCAAGCCATTTTGGAGATTTGTGAAAAGTCTGAGGCAGAGTTCCACCGGTGTCGCTTCGCTAAACACAACCAACGGCATTGCAGATACCCCTCTTGAAAAGGCAAACACACTTAATCGACAGTTCCAGTCTGTGTTTACGCAGGAAAATTGTAATAACCTACCGCATATTAATGATGATTATACCCCGGCGATGGACCGAATAGTTATAACAACAAATGGCGTTGTTAAACTGTTAAAAGAGTTGAATTCACACAAGGCTCCTGGCCCAGATGGGATGTTACCAGCAGTGCTAAAGGAATGTGCGGAAGAGGT
Source organism: Echinarachnius parma (assembly GCA_037951105.1). Classification (NCBI taxonomy): domain Eukaryota; kingdom Metazoa; phylum Echinodermata; class Echinoidea; order Clypeasteroida; family Echinarachniidae; genus Echinarachnius; species Echinarachnius parma. The sequence goes on along the minus strand of JBAMJV010009900.1, from coordinate 24,750 downwards.
GGCCCCATTGCTAAAGAACATCTTTCAAAAATCCATCGACACGGGAGAATTGCCAGAGGACTGGTTGAAAGCCAACATTACGCCGATATTTAAGAAAGGAAACCGCTCCGAACCCAAGAATTACCGACCAGTCTCATTGACATCTATACCCTGTAAACTATTGGAACATATAATCCACACAAACATCATGACACATCTCGAGACATACAACGTCCTCAATGGAGAACAGCATGGATTCAGGAAAGGGAGATCATGCGAAACTCAACTCGCCCTGACCGTGCATGACATCGCCGAAATCTTAGATCGTCAAGGACAAGCAGACGTCGTCATCACAGACTTCAGCAAGGCGTTTGATACAGTCCCCCATCAGAGGCTTCTTCTGAAGCTGAACCAAGCAGGGATAACAGGATCTATACACACCTGGATAAATAACTTTCTGACAAGGAGGACGCAATCTGTCGTACTGGAAGGGGCTTCATCCGAACACGTGGACGTACAATCAGGAGTTCCACAGGGTACTGTTCTGGGTCCACTACTATTTATATTATACATTAACGATTTACCAAAGGGAGTCGACTCCCAAGTGCGACTGTTCGCGGACGACTGCATTATATACCGAGAGATCCAATCCGATGCTGACAATACGGCACTACAGCAGGATATTAACCGTTTGTGCGCCTGGGAGGCAAAATGGCAGATGAAATTTAACATTGACAAGTGCCATGTGATGCACATTACTCACAAACGGAGAGTTAAAGTAACACAATACACCATGAATGGAACACCCCTTCACTCAATAGCGAAACACTCGTACCTTGGGGTAGAGCTTAACTCCAAACTGAACTGGGCAGACCATATAAACACAACTGCATCCAAGGCAAATAAGGTACTGGGCCTGATTCGGAGAAACCTCTATAGTTGCTCGCGCAAAGTGAAAGAGACAGCTTACAAGACGTTGGTCCGACCAAAGCTAGAATACGCTGCATCAGTATGGGACCCATACAAAGAGGAACACAAAAGCAGACTTGAAGCTGTTCAACGAAGAGCTGCCAGATTCGTATACAAGGACTGGAGAAGAACCAGTAGCGTCTCCAATATGCTATCAACACTGGGTTGGAAACCCCTGGAAGATCGCCGGGCTACCTCCAGACTCAATCTATTATACAAATCAATACAGCACACTGCTGAAATTGACTCAGACAAATACCGGCAAGACTCATCAGGGGGAATCCAAACAAGAAAGTCATCTGCTCTTTCGTTCAAACGACTCACAACCAAGAAGGACTGCTATAAATATTCATTTATACCAAGAACTCTGGCGGAGTGGAATCTCTTACCAAATAACGCACGACAAGCCACATCGTTGCATTCATTTCAAGGACATTTGAGTAAGATAAATATGCTAGATTTCACTAGGAAGGCCCACCACGGGCTCCCCAATTAGGCGCGCACACCTTAACCCACCAAGTGCCTGCAACTGTATATCCGCATCATGCGGAGTTTGTTTGCAGTACCAAGAAGAAGAAGAAGAGAAGAAGATTGTCATAAATCGGTATTCTGAAAATCGTCCCATAAGTGCTGAGTTAACCAATCAAAATTGTTGTTACAAAATGTTAATATGCCCCCTCAGCCAATCAAAGTGGGTTAAATTGCGTATGCGTCGCATTTTCTAAAATGCGCGCATCTAACTAGCTTCGCGCACACATAGGATTTTCAATCAAAGTTCAAGAAATTTATATATTTTGGTCAAAGAGTATTTCTGTAAGAATGGGATTTTCATATGGTTAGATTTTCAATGGAATTTTCTCCCCCTCACTCTTATTTTCTAACTTTTTCGCTGGTTAACACACCTATACACACAACAAACATAGGGAACTCTTTAAAATCTCAAATAAATGTCTTTAAATATTTTTAAACAAGATATAACAAAAGGAAAATACTGCCCCATAGCTGTCTCGGCATATGAGTAGAATTTATGATAATTTCATGATGAGATAAAAGAAAAGAGAGTTTTCAGAATACACATTTTCCACCTCTGCTTGCGCGAACGCGCTTATCAATAATGCGTGGCAAGGCGCACCAGCTAATAGAGGTTAACAAACTTTCAGAGATAATACAAAAGTTATGAGTGTTTCCAGAATACCGGTTTTGTCATAAGCCTAAGATAATACGATATTAGGGAAAAGACGATTTTCAGAATACACCCCCTGAGTTCGATTTATGGATATCCAGAGTTCGATTTCTTGATATCAAGAATTCGATTTCTTGATGCCAGGAGTTGAATTTTTAAAATCAGAAATTGCCATTGGTTAGCAACAGAAAATGGTTTCTTGATATCAAGAATTCAATGTTCAGTCACGCGAAACTGCTTTACAAAGGCGCCCTGCAAGAATCAAGAATTCTTTTCTTGATACTTTTTTTGAATTGTTGATATCAATAAATGATTTGCTGTTGGTAACTCTTGATATCAACAAAAGGAAATGAATGTTCTAACGGCTAGCCATGCCTCGCCAACAACTTCAGAATCAAACAAGCGTGAATCCCTCGTTATTGTATTCCTTGACAATGGGTGGAAAAAGGGGCCAAGCTATGACCCCAAGGAGACCAAATTGAACAGATCGCGTACACAATGGAATTAGGCTGACTCACTGCGAACTGATGTGATTCCAAGGTCGCTAGCCCTAGCGATCTTGTTCGAATAGGAGCGATCCCTTGAGATCTGTGTTAAGTCGCAAAGTGGGCACCAATGGCCGCACCAGATCGCATCAGATCGCCACGAATGCGATCGAGACCGACCTGGTCGCTAGATTTTTGAACATGTCAAAACCCCGGCGACCGAAACCGACACCACCCTTGCGGACGCGAGTTACAGCGATCTGGTGCGGCCATTGGTGCCCACTTGGCGACTTAACCACAGATCTCAGGGGATCGCTCCTATTCGGGCAAGATCGCTCTAGATCGCAAGGCCCAGATCGGTAAATAGGCACTTGGCTTAAGGTAACGCCCCGGTTCCGGTCGCTGAGTCGCCCGATAATCTTCTAGTGTGTGGTAGGAAACATTCATGAGGGCAAATTGTTAGGCAATAAAGAGCGGTTTATATTCACTTGGTCTAATACCACTTGGTCTAATCATTAGATCGTCTAACTCCACTTCGGCTAAACCCATTTGGTCTAATAATCACTAGGTCTAATGCCCATTTATATAGGCAATTGCCGTTTTGTCTAATCACCAAATGGGCTAATTGTCACTTCGTCTACTTTTTTTTTCCTCGTTTCGTCTATTATTACTTCGTCTAATACCAGTTCGTCTAATTCCCAGTTAGGCTACTTTTCACTTGGTTTATATGCAATTCGTCTAATTACCGTTTGGTCTATAACCATTTGGTCTATTACCATTTCGTCTGATACCAATAGGTCTATTTTCCACTTGGTCTAAAAGCAGTTCGTCTAATGCCATTTCGTTTTTGTGAAGTTTTTTTTGTGTGTGTGTATCTGTATACGAGTGGGAAAGAAAACAATCGTTGTATGAGCTATAAGACTTGCTAATTCTAAGGTTAAACACGTAATTTATACATCCACTTTTAATTGTAAAATAATACAACATTTGTATATTCTGCATACAGAAAATATTTAAATTCTCTATGTTTTTATTGATATTTGTTTCATAAATAGTAATTTTTATAATCCTTTCAGAAGTTTTCATTTCATTGTTTAATTGAAGTGTCATTTTGCCATCAGGGTCAAAACAAATGTTTTCTTTTCGTATTTGGGGCAAAATAACCTAATTGCAATCTCGTACAACTACAAGCAATCATTTATCTCGTATGTCAAAACAAACGGTATACCCCCCTCCCCTCCCCGCAAGGGATCAATAGTCTTACAAATATCTACAAAAGGTCTCAATAGAAAAAGAAAGGAAAATCCTCCAATCTTCCAATGTCAATATTAAGCTTGCCACTGTTCAAACAAGTTTAATAAGCAACATTATTTTGGCACGCACAATAAACGATGTCTGCTAGCATGGTTCATGTGACTACAGAGAGGAGCAGACATGACCGGAAACATGATTCACATGTTAATATTAAGATATTTCACACACATTTATAAACTATAGGGTAACATTATACTTTCACAACATATAATTATATTACACTCGTTATTTAGTGGTAATTTTAACTTGACTAGTTTCGGGCGGGTGTATAGTACTAACATGGGTTAAGACACTTCTTGAACAGGGCCCGCGGAATCGGGTGGGGGGGGGGGGGGCTTGGGGTGGAGCCCCCACTTTTTTTGGGTAAAAAAAAGAAATACATAAACATAATAATAACACACTATATAACTATTGTTGAAATGTGGTCAGCAACTCAGCACTCTTCTTTCCACACCTTTCCGCGACCCCTGTTGAACTTAGTGGACACTATTTTACTGATACTGAATTACAATTATCATATTAAACTTTACACTGACGTCCTTTAGACCAACTGGTCATTAGACTAAATGGGCATTAGACCATGTGGTCATTAGCCCAAGTGGGACATTAGCCCAAATGTCAATTAGACCAAACGGGAAGTTGATGAAATTGTGATTAGACCAAATGATGAACTGCCCATCTGGATATAGCCGAAGTGGGTGTAGCCCAAATGGGTATTAGACGAAGTGATAATAGACGAATCGAATATTAGACAATCTGGTGATTAGACGAAATGGCATTAGACTAAGTGGGTTTGGACCAAGTGGATATTAGACAATAAGGGTATAGCCCAAATGGTAATTAGTCGAACCGGCTAATGGACTAAGTGGTTGTAGACGAAATGGGTTTAGACTATGTAGGATTAGACGAAGTGGATATTAGACGAAGCGGGTTTAGACCAAGTGGGGGTTTACCTGAAGAGCTACCGTTTTGATATTTTGTTTACAACGTCCCGACTCCCGAATAATATCACCGATAAGTTTCAACAACATCCAACCTACCGTCCATCCGCCTCCGTCTGTAACCATGTCGCAGAACACGAAGAAAGGATCCTCGTCATCTGGGTACACGGCATAGCGGCCACTAACGTTAAAACCCGCTGTCTGGACCTCTTTGCAGTCCCTGGGCGGGTTGGTCAGCGTGGAAGGGTTGGTAGCGGGATCAACGCTAGGTGTGTTGTTCCTTATCTCATCGAGTTGCCTCACGATTCGGTTGTTCATGTTGAGCTGGGCCCTGGCAATCGGTAGAAGTTCGTCACAACTCAAGCAGGTGGCGTTACCATGGTAACACTCGATTGGTACCACGTCCGCGGTGGCATCAAGACTCGAGTCACAAGTTGTGATCTGTACATAAGTATATTGTAAATATGTATCATTATGTGGTCTAATCCTATTTGGTTGACTGTATGATGCCTGAAACGTTAAGTGTCCAAACAGCCAAAGTATAAACCTAAAACTAGCGTTACCAAACCCTTTTATACCCTAATCCCCCAAACCTTCATGCTAAGAACTACTCTGATTTGTGCTATAAACAAATACGCACGTACACACACGCACACATGCTCACGGATATTCAAATTATGTTATTTATGGAAATTGATTTGCAAAGTTACAGCTTAAAATTCTTTTCCCAAAATGCATGTAATTCGAACTTATTTTGTACATAATTTGTATCATTTTAAAATCATTATTGACAATCTTTCTTAGAACAATTGATAAACATATCTCATTCCTTATTACATGTGGTCTCGGGCATGCTGGGCAGTTCAGGGGCGTTGCAAGATTCCTTGGGGCCATGTTGTTTGTGTTACCTGCATCGCTGGAAACTTCTCCGGTGGCGGCATGGAAGAGAAGACACAACACAGCAACACTCAGCAGGATCATGAGGGTGTTGTAGCCACTCCTGAGAACCGGACCACAAGTGGCGGCAACTGAGGACACCATGGTGAACTTTTCCTTGGCAGTTTTAGGCTATAAACTATATAGAACATACAATTGAAATGTGTATCACTTTATAGACGTGAAATGCATATATCCGTCTTATTATTAGTGAAATTTCCATGCTTAAAGTAATGTATATAAATAATTTCTTTTGTTTTGATTTTGATTCTGTTTACATGGGTTTGCCGTTAACAAGCACTTTGCTTCTAAGGCAAATACCTGTCAATTTTTACACTGTACCGTTTTTATTATTGTATTTTATCTGAAATAAATGAATAAATGAAATGAAATGAAATGAAATTATCATTAAACTTTCCACTTTTTGAGGCAATATTTGGTGGTCTTCACTTTTGCTTTCCCGAATGCAGTTCAGTTGTGTTCAGGATCTTTGCTAGATTATGAAGCCCCTAAATTCAACCAACATCATTGCTCCATTTTTCGCAAATCGTTTGGTAGAACATTTCAATTTTGTACACATGTATAAAGTTGAAACATTTGTCTATTTTCAGACAAATATATGGTATACACTTGCTTACACGACAGCATACAATATTTCGATTGTTTCGCTTTCTGCTTTTGTATAAATTATCAAAAATAGTTAATATTAAATTTTCGAAGTAAATTAAGATAATACCAAATCAGGTGTCGTTGGATTACTTGGTTAGTTGAAAATAAAATTATAAACACGTAATGTATTATGAATACTTAATTTTCTGACGATGACAAATTTGTTTGCGAGAAACAAACAAATGTCATATCGGAATAATGTGTAATCATTCAAAATTATGCTTTAGATATTGAGATAGTTTCAGCGCAATAAGAGAAGACAATGATCAATTTATATAAATTAGTTCCCGAAACGTTTGTTTGTACCTGTATTCACTGCAACATGCAGTCAGTAGTATTTCTTCCAAGATGAACAGAGAAACTTGCACCCCAAAACGGCAAACAGGTGAGTGTACTAGTAATTGTAAGAGTTGAGCGGCCAATGAGTATTTATAACCCCAGGACGTAATATATATTGGTCGTGAATATCTGACCTGGTAAAGGTTGTCAAAAACATAAATTGTGCTGATTGATGAAAAGACGTCATCACAAAGATAATGCGGAGAGAAACATTAACCTCATTATTTAGATATCAATTATCAAGATCTTTAGGTGAGATTTTAAGGTCATTATCACAGTTGTTTTTAAACAATATTATAAGGGCTGTCGTGAACATACGTTAGTTTCCATGGGGGTGTTTCACAAAGATCCTAAGTTGAACTGAACTCTAAGTTGGACTGAAATATTATGGTAAGCCATTTGTAGCCTTGTAATAAAAATATACTCCAAAGCAAGAATGGAAGTATTTTAGAATTTACATCAATCACACATCAAGAACATGAAATCTCCTTGATAATAGAACGTATCAATGATTTTAATAAACAATTTATACCTTTTAAAATAACTTTTACAATTTTATTTCAAAGAAACTAATGACTTTACATAAGTTTCAAGTCCAACATAGAGTTAAGTTCAACTTAGGATCTTTGTGAAACACCCCCAGGGAAACTAACGTATGTTAATGACAGTCCTCATTTAGTGTATAAAAACAACTGTGATAATGACCTTAAAATCTCACCTAAAGATCTTGATAATTGATATACAAATGATGAGGTCAATGCATCTCTCCGCATTATCTTTGTGATGACGTCTTTTCATCAATCAGCACAATTTATGTTTTTGACAACCTTAAATATAATTCTCATTATCTGCGTTACCATGTGTCTAAAAAAGGTACAAATTGAAAATGTTTTAAAGGGATAGTTCAGTTTTGTTCCAAAAGGCGCTTCGAAAAAAATACTTTTACTCGTGAGGTAATGAAAATTTGAAAGAGCACACAATTTTAAAGACAGAATGAACTTTAAAAACAATTCTTAAAGAGCTGAAATATCGAATGATAAATGTATCCGACTGGAATAAATGTGAGTCCCACATTTTTTTCAACCATTTTTAAAAGAAAATATATACACAAACGATGATTTTAATAGTTGTTAATGGTGTCTCTATTGAATCGTTATTTAACAAAAACATTTCATTCACAATTTGTTGTAAAAATGGTTGAAATCAATATGTTTTAGACGTTGCCTTTTTGTGGTTTAACGGCTGTTAATGGCTTTTTAAAATTATCACAGCATTTTAACTTTTAAAGTTTTTCTACCTTTCGGGCATGGTGTAAATACAACTTTTTTTTATTAATGATATGGTGTATAGTTTTTGTACTAACATTCAGTTTGACCAAAACTGTACTATCCTTTTTAGGTATACATGCATATAATTAAGATGATCTAAATGTTCATTGGTAACCATTTTTCATAATGTTAAAGGGATAGTTGAGTGTTGGCATAGGGGGGGCACTTCACAACATATTTTTTGTTAGATAATGAAAATATGACTGTCAAATTTGAAAGAACATACAATTTTAATGACAGAATAAAAAAAAAAAAATCCGTTTTAGAAACGGCTGAAATATCCATTAACATATTTTTATACAAAAAATCTTCACCAGTGGATATTTTGACTTTTTAGAAATTTTTAAATAAATGCTTAAAGACTACGTAATGGTGCAGGTTTTGGTTACTAAAGTTAAGTTTGACCGATATTCAACTATCCCTTTAAGTCCTTCTACCTGTCTACCTTTTATTAATCCAAGACAGTTTACCCTCCTTCTTACCTTCATTTTACTGTCCGATTCGACTTGTTTGTTTCATCATAAATATTATCTTTTTCCATCCGCTTTGAGCACCTATTTAGGTGGATATTGCGCAATATAAATATTAAATATTATTATTATCATTATTATAATGTCTGACAAGGGAAATAAACAGATGTTTATGATAGCTGTACTCGTTAATCATTTAAAACAATGGCGATAATGACGTAAACAACCTTCTTTGCGCTACTGTTGATAGAGTCCTTGTTTCTTTGCATTATCTATGTACTGACGTCTTTTCATCAATCACCACAAATGTTTCGACGATCTTCCATTTCTTATCATAACAAATAATAAAGGACCTAGAAAGAATCGATCTCTGGGGGACCCCACAAGTTTGAGGTAACCTGTCGACTCTTTAGATTTAAAGTATACTATAATTATTTCCTTCGATTCTACTACCAACATGAATAAGTCCGGTCGCTAGATGGCGACAAACACATGGAATCCAATTTTCAGAGGCTGTTTATCGCCCACCACCAGTATCGTACCCAGGGTTTTTTAAGGGGGGGGGGGGGGGGGGGGTTCTTCAGAATGTTTTTTTGTCAGCGGGGGTCGGGGAGGGGGGGGGGGTAGTTGTAGACAATTTTCGAAGACGAGACCAAGTACCTTCAACACTTTTGAGACTGAGACCGACAATTTTCGAGACCAAGACCAAGACCAAGACCAAGACCAAGACCAAGTGGCCAAGTGGCACACACACACACACACACACACACACCATAATACTTCTTTACTTACACACCACATACATATACACATACAACGAATAGCAGAACATACATACACACATACACGCACATACACACCTACACATAGACACACATGCACGTGTATATATACGCACACGCAGGCACTATACATACACACACACTCACACACGCGCGTGAAGATTCTCCTAACACGCACACGGATATGGAGACTCTCGTACATAAATGTGCTCAAATATGCGCACAAAAAAATGTACATTCGGTTGTGTGTCCTCTGTAGATTTCAAGTTTATTTTCAAATTCAAGTTCAAATGTATTTAGTCAATAACAAATGCCTATTCATTTTGTTGCCTATTCCAAAAAAAGTACAAAACAAATTGATTCGCCAAAAAGACACAGCATAAATTGAATGATTTGTAAGTAGTAGGATTTAATATATCTGTAAGATAATCCATACGAGATTATTTATATTTATTTAAATGCAATATGTTTAGATAAGTACAAGTGGTGACTCGTTGTACATATAATAGTAGATATCCAAATTACAATAACTGGCTGAACAGATGTTTGAACACTTCGTTTATGATAATTTGGTATAGAATCAAAGCAATCTAGGCCCGGTGCACCTGTTTAACAAATGGAACTCTGTTTAATACTGAAAGAAATTATATATATTTTTTACGTTAGTAGACTGAACGAATTATATAATTTTATAATCTGTATTACAAATCGGACACGGTTAATACTGATACTAAATATAATCAGTAACCGCGCGCTTAAAGTAAAGTACACAATATGTACTCGAGATTACTAATTCCGACGTTTTTTTACTGTGACTATTACGTGTCCGTCATGTACGCCAACCAACCCGAGGAGTGCGCGCGCGCGGTAGCGCAGCCGCGAGAGCGCTGCCGCGCCGCGCCGCGCCGCGCCGCCCGACTAGCCTGGCGCGGCCCTGCCCCGGACGGCGGGCGATATCGGAGCTAGAGCTAGCTAGCTAGCTACCAGCTAGCTATATCGCGATGAATTAGGAGCTCAACCCTGGCGCACCTGGCCGAGGCGAACCGTACAGCTACACCGCGCCGTACTAATCAAGATTACAAACATACAGTTCGGTTTTTTCTCATCCGATAAGAGTCAAAATGACTCCAAAAGGGTCTAGTTGGCTTCGGTAAGGGTAAGGGTTGGGGTTAGGGGTATTTTTTTAAATTTTTAAATTTTATTTTTACATAAAATAGATACAAAATGCTTAAATATTATTGTTGTGCACTTTTATTTGTTTTTCTAAAATGTCATATTGATCCCTGTGACCTTTACACTTTGAGCGCACGACTCAAGAGTCAAGGACAAAAAAGTAATTGTTAATACAAGTAGGTACGGTGACTTTGAAGGAACTTGGATAATTTTTGGCTTCTTCGTTAAAAAATTTTTTTTTGCTGGAACCTTGGAAAATTATTCGGTATGCCTTTATAAGCCCCCAGTATGAATTTCAGGTGAATTAAAGAATTTTTCGCGAAAATATTCAACATTTCAAAAATTTATAATACCCTGTCTCAGCCTTTACATTTTTTTTTTGGAGAATGCAGAAGTCACTAAATGAGACATATAGAAATGACTAGCAACTCATGTTTAACGGAAATATATAAAATGTATTGCATAATGCAAGTAATTGGCTGAGAAAATAATTTATCTTATAACACATACATTTGGCAGATATAAAATCACGCAAATGGAAACCTAAGACCTGTGACCTTTGATCTTTGACCAAATGACATTAAAATCATAGCCTTTCATTTATCCCCCTAGATACATGAATATACCAAGTTTGGTGACGATTGGTCATTTGGTTCTTGAGATATGGCAAAAAGAAGATTTTCCCGCCAATTTTAACGATTTTCTCATGTGGATAATACAGAAAACGGCCATAACTTTTTTTTAAATGATCGGAATTGGCTCAAATTCACAGAGGATGTTTACTATGATGTACTCTTAATTTTAAATTATTTTTTTTTCAAAATCGAACTATCCCATAATTTTTTTATTTTGCAGCAAACTAAATAGGAGTATGTCTTCCTAGCACATTACCAACCACTTGCATTTTCTTGAAAATTCGATGTCCAGATTTCCAAAAATTACCATTTTGACCAGGGTCAATCAGGGTTCGGGAGGGATGCTTACGTGCATCATATTTCACTAACCTGACAAAACCTCTGCAGGAAGTATGCTAACTCGAAAAACCTACCTCCGTGTCACCTACGATTTTCATGAGAATATAACTCCTTAACGAACAGCCGTTTTAAAAAAAAAAGCTGTGAGGGGATAGAGCTTAGTCTCCTCTTTGTTTAAATTTTTTTTTTTGAAAACCCTCTTTTAAAACTAGAGTTAGGCACACTTATACCTTGTGTACACTGGGTCTACGTTATCGTAACCTTAGGTTTTGCGTACATGGTATATTTTAGTTTACAAAACGGTAGGTTCTGGTTTCGTAACCACGCATTAGGGTTAGGGTTAGGGCCTATACTAGTAGTCTATATTAAAAGACCTTACATTGTAGATTCATTTAGCGAAGGACACATTTTCTGTGCCTCCGAAGGCACCCCCACAAAAAATGCATACTTCCAGAACAAAAATTAACTACAGATATTGGCCAAGAAATATATCAATTTAAAAGTATATATAATTAATTTAGGCCAAGCTCACGTAATGCTCATGGTTAAACTACCATTTTCGGGCCAAATTAGGTCATAATATGACCCGTGTAGATGGCCTAAAAATCATCATTTACACCTACTATATTATGGTAGGTGTAAATGATTATTTTTAGGCCATCTACACGGGTGAGGACCTTGTTTTACTTTTTTTCTTCTTTCTTTTTTTGCTTGTCAGGTGCCTGGCCTCATGAAAATCCAATGCCCCCGGTGCACCCCCCCCCCCCCCCCACTGAAAATATCCTAGCTACGCCATTACATTGCATAGAGCACAATAACAAAAAAGGGTGAGGCTGACTTATTGGCAGTCATGGAGAAATCCCCTTAACTTACACTTATCTATTTCATTAATATAGGTTAATAATCAATTATCTTCGGCGGGGATCAGGATTTATCATAAAATTACTTCAGTAAACTAAGGCTGATTGTACAGACTATCACCTGATGAAATATTATGAAATTATAATTCGGTACAGAAAAAATTACCTACATTATAATACGTATTGAACAATATAAATTGAGGTGTATTTCAAGCCAGTTAAGGAATTATAAAAGTTCACACTAACGAACTGAGATAAAAAATAATCCATATAGCAAGATACATGGTACGACGACACTGGATTACAGTATGTCACGTTTCATAACCGTTCCCATTGTAATATCAAATGAAATTATATTCTGTCAGTATGTAACTGTGACGTATTTGTAATACAGATTACGAAATTAGTAATATGCTCTGTAATATGCTGTGCCATGAAAGTAATTTATCTCAGTATCATACTGTGGCGATCTGTTAATGGGGTGCCCAGAGCATGAAACATATATAGATACTACATGTACACGTCTTAAAAAAGATAGCTAAATTTTGGTATATAGAGCACTGCACAACATATTTTGTGTGAGATAATGAAAAACTGAGTGTCAAATTTGAAAGAGTATACAATTTCAATAACAGAATAAACTGTAATTGATTAAAATTTGTACAGAAAAGGCTAAAATATCCATTCACTCGGGGTGAAGTGATTAACGCAATAATGGGGCACCTTTTGTATTAAGAGTACTTTTAAATACTCACGAAATGACTCACGAATCGTATCTTACAATCTTTCTGCAACGGGGCCCAGGTCCCTAGGATGATTGCTTTCCTACCTTTTCGCGGGCACCTCTGAATGGGGAAGCATTTTGTGAAATAAGTTGCATTTTTTGAAACCTAAGCTGTCGTTTTTTTTTTTATTGGTTGAGGTTGCTAACATCATCACACACGCACACACACACACACACACACACACACACACGCGCCATCATATACTTACACACTCACCTACATACACACACACAAAGAAAAACACAACAAACATACACACATACACACACACACATACACACGCACGCACGTACACACATACGAACACGCACGCACATACATACACACACACACTTACACACACGTGCGTGAAGATTCTCCTAACACGCACAGGGATATGGAGACTCTCGTACATAAATGTGCTCAAATATGCGCACAAAAAATGTACATTCGGTTGTGTGTCCTCTGTAGATTTCAGGTTTATATTCAAATTCAAGTTCAAATGTATTTAGTCAATAACAAATGCCTATTAATTTTGTTGCCTATTCAAAAAAAAAAAGTACAAAACAAATTGATTTGCCAAAAAGACACACCATAAATTTAATAATTTGTAAGTAGTATGATTTAATATTTCTGTAACACAATCCATACGAGATTATTTATATTTATTTATATGCATGATGATCAGATAAGTATAAGTGCTGACTCGTTATACATATAATAGTATGATATACAAATTACAAAAACTGGCTGAACAGATGTTTAAACATTTCGTTAAAGGTAATTTGGTATGAAATCGAAGCAATCTAGGCCCAGAGCATGACACTTTTTTTTGTAATGCTTCCTCTTTTCAAATATTTACAAAAGAGGTTCATCGCTTATCTCTCTTTCTAATCACTATTTCGACAAAACATCTCATGCACATTATTTTCTTTAAAGTGGTTGAAACCAATAAGTTTTTAGAGAACGCACTCTTGAGTTTTAACGGCTCTTTAAAAAAAGTGAAAAGAGACTTTTTACTTTAAAGTCATTTGTAATGTATTTATTTCGAGCATGGTGGAGTTTGATAAAAAAAACTGTACCCTCGTTACCAAAACTATTATCAATTTAACATGATGAAGAACACAATATTGAAAATATATTGTCATTTTTTGTCCAACTTTTTAAATTAACAGATTTTGTTAAAGGAGATTATTTCATTGTGGGTGTTGGGCGTTTCCGAATGGCGCCTTTAACACTGAACGTTATTAGATAACACTTTCAGTTAAATTTTATCAATCATAAATACTAAAAAAATCCATGATTGCATGTTTACAACTATTAATGATAAACAAAGAACAACGTAGGCATAATGAGATCTACATACATGAGGAACAGAATGATATTAAAGTATAATTTGAGTACATTATTTTAAATATATAAAGAAACTGACCAGAAATGTAAAATGTGATTGAAAAGGAGCAAAGAAAATGGGATATTTATTATATTATGTTACATTACACAAGATATAGCGTATGATACAAATGAGATATGCAATACATGAACAGCTCCATCACAAACAAACAATTGTAGACCGATACGGGTGATAAAACAATCATACATGCAGTGTTCAAGATAAGGCATCATTATATCAATACAATTTTCCAGGGGCGCCGATCACGAGGGGGATGGGGGGATATATCCCCTTCTCATGAATGGAAGTTGTTACTATAGTCTTCTTTAAACCACTTTTTCATAATGCTAAACTGCCCAAATTTCAAATCTTAAGGGGCTGCGCCCCTGGAACCCCCATTAAGGTTATTTGACCCACTACCAGCCATGTACTCATTATATAGTTTTATTGAGGACTTCTCTCTTGGCAAACGTTCAGCTTATCTTTCTTTCTAATCACTATTTCGACAAAACATCTCATGCACATTATTTTCTTTAAAATGGTTGAAACCAATAAGATTTTAAAGAACGCCCTCTTGAGTTTTAACGGCTCTTGAAAAAAAGTGAAAAGAGGCTTTTTACTTTATAGTCATTTGTAATGTATTTATTTCGAGCATGAGTTATCACTGTTAGTTTGTAGTGTAATTTTGCAGGATTTGGTTATTAAAATTCAGAGTTTGATTAAAAAAAACTGTATCCTCGTTACCAAAACCAAAATCAATTTAACATGATTAAGAACAAAATATTGAAAATATATTGGGCCGTATGCATAAAAACAAGCAATTGCTTATAAGCAAATGCTTTAAGCACAAGCAAGAGCTTGTCAAGCAAAAGATCAAGTTCAAGCAATTGCTTAAATTCGTATGCACAAGCCTTTGCTTGTGCTCAAACCTTTTGCTTGCACTGCCAAGCAATTGCTTACGTGTTGGACAAAGGATCGTTACGGTTGTGCGAACATCGCACTGCAGGGCAACAACTCTTCGTGCCCGACCTGGCAGCAGTATTTTTTATTACGCAAATAGGGGGGAAACAGCGCGGAGCATCAGGGGGGTTTCTGTGCAGATCGATGGACAAAAATTGCCGTAAAAAGTCTAAAATAACAGTAATTTGATCACAACATAACCTCTGGAATATGGAGCTTGAAATCATCCTGAAATGGTACGAAAAATTGATCCTTAAACGCGAATGCCCTGAGTAAGCAAGAGCTCAAGCTGGTCTGGATGTGCTTGAAAAAAAGGCAAGCAATTGCTTATCAAGACAAGTAAAAGGTTCGTTTTATGCATACGGTTTTAAGCAATTGCTTGTTTGGTAAGCAATTGCTTACGAGCAGTAAGCAATTGCTTGTGCTTGTAAGCAAATGCTTTTGCTTGCAAGCAATTGCTTGTTTTTATGCATACCGATTCAAGCAAAAGGCTAGCACAAGCAATTGCTTGTTTTTATGCATACGGCCCATTGTCACTTTTTGTCCAACTTTTTAAATTAACAGATTTTGTTAGAGGAGATTATTTCATTGTGGGTGTTGGGCGTTTCCGAATGGCGCTGTAAGCCTTTAATACTGAACGTCATTATATAACACTTTCAGTTAAATTTCATCAATCATATATACTAAAAAATCCATGTTTGCATGTTTACAACTATTAATGATAAACAAAGAACAACGTAGGCATAATGAGAACTACATACATGGGGACAGTGGCGTAGCGTGGTCGGACTGATTGGGGGGAGGGGCACGAAAATTATTGGGGGGCACACCTTATGTATTTCTTTGTTTTTTCAAAAAATGTCCCCTTATGTTTTCTATTGTTTTTTCGAAATTATTGGGGGGGGGGGGGCCCCCATTAAAGGGACTTAGTAACATTGTCCAAATCCTCAAAATAAAATTGTAATTCTAGCGGTTCCTTTATACCTTGTTGTATTCGTATTAACAATAAAATCATGGGACAGCTTTCGGTTTTTCAAATTTCCCTTTCATTACAAAGATATGTATGATTGAAGTATTTAGATAAGAAAATCTCCGGGCGAGATTTTCATCCCTGTACAAAGTGAATGCAGTGAGTTGGTGAATATCACCCAATATCACTTTGCATTTTCGCTCATTACTTGGCCATACATTGTCCATTTGACCTGAAATTTTCACACAATATCCTGAGGACATATGAGATAACAACAGTATACATTGCATCAACCATTCATCAGTTTTTGCACATCTCAACAAAGTTACTAGATCCCTTTAAGGTTATTTGACCCACTACCAGCCATGTACTCATATAGTTTTATTGAGGACTTCTCTCGTGGCAAACGTTCAGGTGATCCTGGCCCACTGTGCGTTTGCGCTTCGCTAACTAAAATTGAGCTAACTATAGTTAATTGGATTTCTGGATATTACAAATCCCAAAGCTTCCCGAGGCTTCGCCCCCTAGTCCCCAATAAGGTTTCTAATGTGGGTATCCCTTGACTTATTCTATTCAGGGTTCCATCAGGATGATTGTAATCAACAGCATTTATCTATCAGGCTAAAATTCATCCATACTTGGACAGTGCCCTCAACATAAGAGGATGCTTGCAATGTGCACTTAATAATCTTCCAATCTCTAAACAGCTAATTCAAAAGCCAATTAACTAAAGAATAGTTAATTATTTACATATAGACAATATCTTTATATCTGGATATTACAAATCCCAAAGCTTCCCGGGGCTCCGCCCCCATGGACCCCCAAAAATAAGCTTCCCAATGTGGGTATCCCATGACTAATGCTATTCAGGGTTCCACCAGAATGCTGGCAAAATATGCATCTATCAGGCTAAAGTTCATATTGGACAAAGCCCAGCTCATAACATGATGCTTGTAATGTGCACGTAATTATCTTCCAAATTCTAAACAAAAACAAAAACCTGGCACACTGTTGGGTTGTCACTTCGCTCCATCGCCAGAGATGGTCAACATGACGAATCACCCCCCCCCCCCCCAAATGGCGAGAACAAATCGAGGCCCTTGCAGTTTTCAACGGGATGGTTGATTTCTAGTAAAGGTTTCATAATCTGATTTAAGGCTAGCGGAGAATCCTCTTCAATATCCATGACACAAAGCAGTATTGTCACTGTATGCTTCATTTTTATAAAACAGGCACAAATTGGAATTACCAATTACCCTATTTTATTTGCATTTTGAGTACGCATGAACCAAATAACCGCCTTTTAATAAAAATGTTAAATAAAAGATCACTTGTGTCCTAATATTATCCGCGAACATATTTTTTGAAATATTACAACTTCCCCGATTGTGTTTCTTGTTCGCGAACACACGTATACACCGCCAATGTAAAGTGACAATACTAACACTTATTCATAAAGGTTGCACCTCGATGAAATGCAGCTTGTTATCACAAGCAAAAGCAATCATGTCACATGACAGATATACCATGTAACACCATGAAATATTCAGATCCATTTCCAGTTCACCGTACTGAAAGACTTTCTTGAACTTCAGACCGTCCATCTTGTACTGCGTGATGACCACTTTATCTTCTCGATTCACTCTGGTGACATAGACCCTGTCTTGGTTATCTACTGACCACAGTGTCCTGAGATACTAGATACTGCTGTCATTCCGTTCATGGTGCCTCGTAGGTCGACTGTCCTACTAAATCTCGTTGATGGTTCAGCGATTTTCCCTAACTGAAGAAGGGATTCATCAGCAGGTTTGAAAGTTTTCTTTTGAGCAGTCCTGGAAATGACTCCTGCAGACGCGTCATCTTTTACCTCCTTCAGGATCTGTTCGAGTTCATCACAGAGAAGACAGTGCGCCGCCAGGCTGTCCGCCTCAAGACATCCAAGTCTATCGTTAGCGACCAGTGATACCGAGCTGACAATGCTCTTGATTCTCTGACGGTCTTTCGCCTTCAATACATCAAGGTCATCATCGAAACATTTCTTCAGCGACTGAAGATTCTCAAGTAGCAACCGCTCGTTCTCTTTCAGCTGCCTTGCCTTCTTCTCGTAGGCGTCTCTGACATCTGTTTCAAGCTTCTGAACTGCCGTGTGAACCTCCTGACGACGCGCTTCTGTGTTATATATGTTCTTCTCAAGTTCTGCTTTTCTGGCTTTGCATCGTTCGACTAAACTTCCGACCTTCATCTGCAACTCCCTCTCGAAGTCGTTATGGTTCTTGATCTGATGGTCTCGATGCGCTACGATGACACACTTGAAGCAGATATATACTTTGCATATCTCGCAAAACATGTCCCTTGTTTCTTGTTTATGTACCTGGCACCTCTCTGGGTGCTGGTTAATGTTGAATTTACCGCTGCTGACCTCAACCACAGACACAATATTGTGGTTGTCAAAAAATGATGTCAACTGTTGGTGTCCATTATGACAATTTGTACACATATAATGTCTACATTCTGTACAATATGAAACCGCGTCTTCTCGGACTTTACATGCAGTGCAGTTCGGCGTATCGTCCAGGGAAGCATAAAGTCCTCCTGTGTTGCCATGGTAATCATCCACGAGCCCATTGACCGTCACGTTGGCGGGAAGTCCTTCGACTCGATTCTCCTGGAGCTTTGTGTCACTCCTGCAGAGGGGACACACCATGTGGTCTCTGTCCAAATGGGAAGCATCGTACCGCTTGAGACACTTCCGGCAGAAGGTGTGGCCACATGTCAGAAGAGAAGCATCTTCAAAGATATCCAGACATAGCGTGCAGATCAGACCCTCGGGAGAGCACGGTGCTTCTTCTCCTCGTGCAGCCATTTTAATTTACAGCGACTCGACGCAAACGGAACCATTAAAAAGATAAGGTAGACTCGAATCGTTCTCTTTTGAAGAATGTCACAATTTGCTTCTGATGAATGCAAGTTACAAGTATATCATGCACGGTTTAATTTTCGGCGGTATCAAGATCAGTTAACAGCCTCTGCATGGAGGTAGTATAACAATTGCCTGTATTAATAGGAGCGTAATCTCCAACGTGGCGTGCATATATAGTTCTTGTTGCTATTGTTCAATCATAACGTGAAACCGATATTATAGTACAGAGTATGAATATGGATGTGCAGTAAAGTGAATACAAAGCACGTCACGCAACCATGCACTTCAGCATGCGGGAATGTGGCAAATATGGTAGAGCGTCAATAGACTGATCACAATAACCATCTAAATATAGCTTTGAGTTTTCCCATCGTACGTATCCCATACCTACAGATATCACCTCTCTATACTTGTTATACCACGTTCAGTGGCGTACTCAGGATTTCTGTAAAGGGTGAAGCTATTTCGTCCTCCAGCATGTTGGAGGAGGGGGGGGGGGTGGGGGTGTTAGTGAAATTTGTTCGAGGGTGGTGTTGGTGAAGAATTTTCGAGGGGGTGTTGGTGAGGGATTTTTCGAGGATTTTTTTATTTTTTTTAATTTTTTTTTTTTGTGGGGGGGGGGGGGGGGGGGGGGTGTCGAGTCCTAGATCCTTCTAGAATTTTGAATTTTGTAAACATTTAAGCGGCCTGTGCACTGTCATACCCAGGTTTACATTTTACATGCCTAATTTTGAAATGTTTTGTGTGATCGCATTGTATGAAAATTTTAAGCAATTTTAAGCAATTTTAAGCAATCACACCAATTCTGCACAATCTACACTGGCTACCAATGGACAAACGAACTCATTTCAAAATTCTTCTCTGACCTACAAAGCTCTTCACGGACTTGTACCTTCCTACATCTCACATCTTCTAGTTCAATACACTCCACGTCGCACCCTCCGTTCCCAGAACCAACACCTCCTGCACATACCCCGTGCTCGCACTCAGACATATGGACATAGATCATTCTCTTTCATCGCACCAACCCTCTGGAACAATCTGCCACTTCACATCCGGAAGGCATCAACACTATCTTCTTTTAGAACCGTACTTAAGACCCACTTGTTTTCTAATTAGTTTCGTGTTTTTGTTCATGTTAAATTGACTGTACTATATATACTTTTGAAATGTTTGTAAATATTGTAAAGCGCATAGGGAACCAGTTTGGTTATATAATGCGCTATATAAGCTGAAATTATTATTATTATTATTGATATAAACATAAATGAAAGTTTAGCAAATCGTTTACATCAAATGAGCTATATTGCCCCATCAACGTTCATGATAGTAACGTTGTACTCGGCTCTCAGCATACGCGATATTATCTTGCTCTCTAGTTAGGTATGGTAAGAATACTCTATTTAAAATGAACCAATACCACAAAATGATGTTTATAAATGAAATGTAACATTTTAAATATTCCATGAATCCATCGACAAGTTCAGACAAATAGTTTTCCTGACAAATTATGCTTAAATAGGCTTATTGGAAAACGCATAACCAAACAAAAGCATGTGCTCATTGGTCTACGCACAAAGGGTATCCTTCGTGTGTTTTCATAATTCTCAAAACGGACGCGTACATGTACATAAAACAACGGTACAACAACATAATCCTCCGTTCTTCTTTGCATTGTGGTCCCCTTCTTTCGTGTAGCATAATAATAATAATGAAACATTTTTATATAGATTCAAGCAAAATCATTGTTTCGATAATATTGAAAATACAGGTTTTCTTCTTTTTAAATAATGGCAAGTCAATTAAGAAAGAACATCTTTTTGGTAACTTATATCTCCATGCATGTTAAAAAGTATGATGCAAATATCTAAGTTAGAACAACCAACTAATTAATAAAACAATTAATTAAAGCGATGATAACCGTGTCGGCAAGGTCATTCCATCTTTGCCTGCTATAGATAGTGTTTTCTTGCTTTCCGTCTTTCTCTCCCTTTTATTTCACTCTATTTTTCTTTCTTCACTTTCTTTCTTTCTACTCTATCATTCTTTCTTCTCTTTCTTTCTAAGTTTCTTTATGTTATGTTGAATTAATAGTGTTGGGTTTATTTTTCAGTATCTAATTATCTAATGGCAACAATTCATATTTATGATTATTGTCATTTTTGTAAAATATCTCAGCTGTAATTGACCCGTTTGGCTGCGAATGATATTAACTTTAAAACACCTTCATCCTTCAATCTCATAACTTTAATTTCTCGTCCATTTTTGTATTCGCTTCCTTCTGTTTTTCGTCCTTCCCTTCATTTCCCCGTGTATATTTACCTCATTTTAATCCTTTGTGGTCTCTTAGAAGTAACATATTGATTTCGTCTATTGTCTTTCAGATATCGTTCCTGCAGTAAATAAATATAATTTTAATTGCAATCAAATATATTATTGCTATTTACGACGGATTTTTTTTACTGTTATTTGAATTGTTTTTACTTGATTATTTTGTATTTTGTATTTGTATTATTTTATTTTATTATTATTGTTTGTTTGGGGTTGGGGGTGATTAGTGAATAAATTATTGTGTCTTGACTACAGTAAATGACTTTCACAAACTTGGACGTTCAGGGGAGCAGGTTATTTTGTTCTTTCTAGATTTTTGATGCGCGCTCATATGGCTCATGAGGCGAGGTCAACGAGGTGGTCCTCGATTCCAGGAGTGTCAAACGTTGGCCACGATTGGGAGAGCTTACACACTCACAAACAAACAAACACACAAACACATACACGCGCACAGACACATACACTCAAAAACAAACAAACAAACAAACACAAACACACACACTCACACACACACACACACACACACACACGCGCGCGCGCGCGCACACACACACACACACACACACACACACACGCACACACACACACACACACACACACACACACACACACACACACACACACACACACACACACACACACACACAACAATACACGCAGTCGCATGCCCTTCAGTTTAGTAAACCATTTATGTGCTTCAAAATTAGCCGTTGTTATAAATATTCAAATGCTTCCGTTATATTTTCGTGGATCTGAGTTATTGTAACTTCTTTGTTTTGATAATCGGACTATTATTAAACACAAACAATAGACCTTATCCCAGCACCATATTAAAAAAACGTTTAATTGGTTTTGCATATATTTTTACGCATAGAATAATAGGCCTACATTATCTACATGGACGAAACAAATATACCCCAACCACAAAAATAAGTGTTTAAATTCATGTAATGTATACAGTTTCGGTTCATCAAGTCAGTCTTGTAATACATTTACAATTCTACAGAAATTTGATGTAATTGATATATACTGTTTAAAACCGAACAAAACAACACACGAATACAGATAATGATAACACATACATATTCACTCATCATTTGCAATTTCTTGTGAGTTTACTTTTGTTTTAAATGCGTACACAATTACTTATGCTACAGTCACATTTGCTCTACGGCGAGCGTACGGCGGCCGTACGCCCCCGGAATCGAGAGAAACTTGCGGCGGCCGCAAAAAAGCTGCGATGCCCGTAGGTTCCCTGTACGGCGTAACCGTATATTTTACAGGCCGTAGGGGTCGCCGTAGAGTTATAACTAAAAGTTATAACTCTTTTTCATTTCTACGGTCGCCGAAGCCATTATATACACGCCGTAGCCATGGCTATCACTCCTATACTATATAGGTGTGTAGCTGTAGCGTTAGTCTGGCCGCACGGTTGCCGTATGGCCCCCCTGCGGCCGCCTTGCGGTCGCCTTGCGGGCGCCTTGCGTCTGCCTTGATATTTGTTCAAATAACCTACGGCAACCGCAGGGACGCCCTAAGGCAACCGTGCGTCATCACTTTAAAGGCCGTACGACAGCCGCAGATTTTCTGTCTCCACAAATTAAAGATACGCCGTGCGGCGGCCGTGGCAAATGTGACTGCTAATGCATGTGACCGTAGAAATTCTACGGCGGCCCTATGTTTGTAATTGGCCGTAGAAATTTTAGACCGTACGGCCGCCGTGTCAAATGTGACTGAGCCATTAATGTATACGTTGGTGTTAATAGATTTGTTTATATTTGCTATCTTTGATGAAATCATGTTCGTCTCGCTCATTAATTTAAGTATTGTATTCGTGAAGAAAAGAAGCAAGTAAAACTTTACTACATACAATTCTTCTCTGTATATTTAATCAGTACAAACTGTAAAACGAGACGCTGAATGAATGATCTGAATGGAAATATTCCAGCTTCGGGGAAAAAAAATGGTTGGGCCAAATCGTTCCAAACCAAATGATCGAATCAGTGGCGTACGTAACTAAGGGGGCACGTGCACCCCAATGTTTTGAGAACTGCTATGAAATTGTAAATTATGCAACATGTGTAAAGCGCGTAGAGAATATATATATATATATTATTACGCGCTATATAAGCAATTTCTTATTATTATTATTATTATTATTATAACGTAAGGATAAACATAAAACAACAAAGAAATGAATAGTGTGTCCACAGCAATTCACGTGCCCCCCTCCCTCCAACACTCAGTCAGACCAGACTATGCCACTAATTGATCTATAATTTATTTATTCTATCTGAACCAAGTTCGTCCATAGCAACACGAACGTATTCGCCTTTAGTACACACAGTATTCCGTAACGATGTTGGTTAGAGTTATTGTCAAGTGTGTGTTTGAAAGGAATAACATGGCTATAATCTGGTAATGTGGTACTACATGTATTTAAAAAAACTTGGTATAAGAACGACTGACTGCAGATCAATATCCGGGGAGGGGGGGGGGGGGGGGGGTCACTCTCTGCAAAAGTGTTACCCACCTGTGTCCATCAACCCCTGGAATTGGCCCTAAATGGCGTACACTCTAAATTACAGGGATTTAAAATCTAAATCGTAGCTTGGATTAAAACAAATATAAATACACTTAGATTATTTGTAAATCTATGGAGACTTAAAAAGTCGCGCGAAAGCAATTGTTAATCGAAGGCCAAGGTGTGATTTTCAATCCATCAAAGGATTGGAAAATAACGCCAGGTTATCGGAGATTTGACGAATGAGAACAGAGATATTTCACACGTGACCTACTGCGGTATTCTGAAGCTCAGTTTTCTTAGTTTTATACTCATGAATATTCATAACTAGGATTACGGTTTTGGTTAGAGTTAAAGATATGATTACAATGAGACCACTCTTTCCATCATCGATTTACGTAGCGTAGTGGTCACGCTGTGGACCTCCACGCTCGGTGTCACGGGTTCGAATCCTCTCTTAGTCTTCTATTTTTTCTTTTGCCATGA
>JBAMJV010009899.1:0-31943 GCA_037951105.1 Echinarachnius parma | reverse complement strand
TCAATTCCATGAAATTCCATGCAATAAATAGCATATATTGGAACATAATTTCCATTAGGTAAATTATGAAAATCTAGTTGAATCATTCATTTTAATTCAATTTAATTTGTTATTGCATTTAATCAAGGTTTATTGATTCATTCACAATGGACATAGCCCAAGTGAGAGTTTGTGTATTGCTAAAAAAGGACTGCATATTTTTTTCTTGGAAAAGCCTTAATGAGAACAAGCCTGGTTACTAGACTATCAGCATCTTACCAGCTACATGTAAATCCAATTAAAGGACTATTGTTTTCTGGGTAGTCTTAATAAGAACAAGCCTGGTTGCTAGACTATCAGCATATGGATATTTACATCATGTGATTAACCCGTTCCCTTCAAGTTTGTGAAATCCCCATAGACTTTGTACACAACCCACCCGGTTCCCGTAGTCAAGGAGTAAAGATGATTAAAGGGTACCACCACCCAAAAATAATATTCTTACTAAAGAAAGGTAATATCTTTAGTATTCCATTCCATCAACAAGTTCACAAAAATATGTTTCCAGAAAAAAGAAAAACAAAATTGGAAAACGCATCACCATTCTAAAGCATGCGTTCATGCGGTCTGAATTGCGACTACTAATGTGTGCACAGCGAACGAATCGCCCGGGAATCTATTGTCTACAAACGTACGCGCGAATAGCATTGGCGCACTCGCAAATGGTTGGCCCGTATGGAACCAGGAAATAGCAGTGGTTCCGTAAGTGGTGGAAATTAATTGCTTTGTTTATGAATTACACAACCCTTTGCAAAATGTTGGGTATCTATTTGATATCACAAAACGGTACAAAAACATTTAATAATGTGTTGTTCTTTGCCTGGTGGTCCCCTTTAAGAAGAGAGCTCGTGAAATATTCTAATTTGGAGGTAGTGTCGATAAGAACGAGTCTGGTTGTTAGACTAACAGCACCTTACCAGCTACATGCATGTACATGCAAAGAATGCACGAACACATGCCATACTAGCAGGAAGCTAATATGCACACCATATGCACGCCACGCAAGGCCTATTCGCAGCCAGGTAATATATTATTGTCGTACATGTATGCTTTTTGGATTGAGCAGTGGGGGCACACACTTTGAGGCGTAATACATGGAATATATTATATAAATATACATCGCCTTCATTTAGGCTTTAATAAGACAAGCCACTGTTGGAGACGTGGTATAACAGAAGAAAATCAACCCGTTCACTACGAGATTCTAATATCCCCATAGACTTTGTACATGGCCCACCCGGTTCCTGTAAGCAAGGGGTTTATACAGTCAAACCTGTCTATAAAGACCACCCAAGGGAGACAGAAAGGGTGGTCTTTATCAGCAGGTGGTCTCTATAGACAGGTTCATTTGCATGTAAACTGCAATCAAGGGAGACAAGATTAGTGGTCTCTATAGACAGGTTCAGTCACATGTAAACTACATTCAATGGAGACAAGATTAGTGGTCTATACAGACAGGTTCATTTGAATGTAAACTTTATTCAAGGGAGTCAAGATTAGTGGTCTCTATAGACAGGTTCATTTGAATGTAAACTTTATTCAAGGGAGTCAATATTAGTGGTCTCTATAGACAGGTTCATTTGAATGTAAACTTTATTCAAGGGAGTCAAGATTAGTGGTCTCTATAGACAGGTTCATTACATGTTAACTGCATTCAAGGGAGTCAAGATTAGTGGTCTCTATAGACAGGTTCATTACATGTTAACTGAATTCAAGGGAGTCAAGATTAGTGGTCTCTATAGACAGGTTCATTTGCATGTAAACTGAATTCAAGGGAGTCAAGATCAGTGGTCTCTATAGACAGGTTCATTTACATGTAAACTGCATTGAAGAGAGTCAAGATCAGTGGTCTCTATAGATAGGTTCATTTACATGTAAACTGCATTCAAGGGAGTAAAGATTAGTGATCTCTATAGACAGGTTCAATTACATGTAAACTGAATTCAATGGAGACAAGATTAGTGGTCTCTATTGACAGGTGGTCTTTATGTATAGAGCAGATGTAGATTCCTGTTTTTTGATTGACAGATATACAAATACTGTCTAAACTGTGTAGATTTAGATTTTGTAGTGGTTATTGTACACAGACTTTAATTTACAATGAGTAAAATATGAATAAAGACATAGTACGTATTTGTAGAATTTGCTTGGAAGTGGGTACCATTCAAATAATTGTCAACAAAGATATGGTATGAATAATTAGCTCATTATATTCACAGAAAAAAAAAGTGGTTCAGTTATACCAGAAGCTTATTCGAACAAAACCAAAACATACAGATACTTCAAACATGGGATAGATTTTAGGGTGCAATATAAAGCTATTCACTAAAATAACAAATACAACAAACAAGCATCTTTTGTGGTCACACACACACAAAATGTATACAAACCCATACAAAACAAAACACATACACACAAATGCAAGCACACACACACACACACACACATACGTACATACAAAACGCAAACATACATGGTGAGATTTCTAGTTGACACATGACCAGCATAATTTCTGCAATCTTTGCTACTCCAGAGATAGAGAGAGAAGAAGCAAAAAAAAGCTCTCTCGTTAGATCAATTTTCATCTTGACAAGCCCTCCAGATGATTGTTAATTAAAGAGTTTCCAGGAGTGAATCTTTTGGTAAACGCCGGCGCGTACATCTACATGTACAAGTATGATCACGCCCTATATGTACAGTGGATCAACGGTATTGTACACACATATATACACATATATGTATATACACATTCATTTTCCACCCATTTCTGCATAATTGTATATTATACATACATACTACTTCTTATATGCCATGCAGATATGTCTACAAAATAATAAAATATTGTAGTCATGCACACAATCTTGTTCTGACTTTTTCCAGTATAATTGTTTATATTGTTATTATCATTATTATTATTATTATTATATATTACAGGACTCAATACTAGCACTTGCACATTGCCCGGGGCAAGTACAAAAATTTATCGGGCAAGTAAAATGTCATAAATGGTAGAGTTTGGTTGCCCGATCTGACAAGCTCCATTTCTGTTCAGCTATTAGAAAAAAAATGTCATCCCTTATATTTAATTCTCGGTCAAACAAGAGAGAAATTTGTCAAGCAGATCGAGCTACTGTACATATTTAATGAAGGACAGTTCATTTCTCTCAAGTTAATTTGAAAATCATTATTTTTTACTTGGCCTAATGAGCAATTTTAAAAACAGTGAATATTGTGGAGGCTTTATTTCTATTGTAAATATATATTCCTTTCACCTATATATATTTGCCTATTTATGTGCTGATGAGTACCTAAATAAGGATTTTGACAGATCTTGTGCAGATCATAATCTACGGAGCCGAGTTGTGCATATGTACACACTCACACACATTTTTCTAACATTTTCAGTATAATTGTATGTTGTTTCTTTATATGCCAGCATGTACATGTACAATTAAGTTTTACGCTCAAGCACGGAGATCTACATTTTACACATGTATACAGACACGTACAAACATGCAAATCTGTTATTTTTTAGTATACTTCTATGCTCGAATATCATTGTAAGTTCTTGTGGAATGCATACACACACAAACAGACACACGCACACATAAACACATTTACATTCCCTTTCCATTTTACACAAACAAGTTCACAACAAATAAAACAAATCAACTTAAAAACAAACAAACAGACAGACATACCCTATTTAATGTAATGTACAATATTTTGTTCCAATTCCATTTTTGTCTAGCAGCAACCACTTACAAAAGTAGATTACACATTACAATGTAGGACTACATGCTTAAATACATTAGTGAGGAATTAAAGGCATTGTTCTGTATTAGTTTTCCTCATATTCCCTAATCAATGAGTTCAACTTATTTATCTGGCTTTAAACATGCATTCAAATAACATGTAACAGATTGCTGGCTCAATGTTGTTACCTTTAATATAAAATAATTTAAAAAACACATGAGTTTCTATCAGAAGAATTATCATGATCCCCAAAAAAATTACTTGTATACACACACACAAAAAAGGGTCTGCAGTTGCTTGAGTAATTAAATACATTTATTAATAATCTTTTATTTCAAGATCTAAATGTAAATATATGTCCACTTAAAAAGAATTTTCAAGTCCTAAACTACTTAGAAAGAGAGAAATAAATCTACACGGGTATTTCTTACATACATGTATATAGAGACAATTATCTCTCAACTTTTGGATCAAGATTTTTGGCCGTTTGCGAAAGCAGGACAGTCTCTTTAAAAGCCCCGCGGCCATCTCTCGATCCCGTATGCACAAACGTATGCAGCCACTGTACAAATAGTACACCGTGGCATAAGTAGGCTTGCGGGCTGACCAGTCTGTTTACACTACTGGCCTTCCCGGCCGATCGGCCATTGATGGATAAATCGACGAGAGGAGGGACGACCCGGGATGGAGGAATAAAATATCAAGAGGAAGAAATACATCATTAACTCCTTGACTCCTCGAGTGTGCCAACGTCGCAAATCTGCACTGTACAATATATACACGCAAATGCCATAGACAGGGCTCGACACTAGCGCTTGCCCGCTTGCCCGGGGCAAGTAAAAATTGATGAAGGGCAAGTAAAATTGTATAAAAGGTTTAGTTTGTTTGCCCGATCAGGCAACTTAAATTTCTCTTCAACTGCGAGAGTAGAGTGTAATTCCATTCAGGAAACTCTCATAGAGAAGTAAGTGGAAGGGTACATTTTCTGTTTGGGCAAGTAAAATTTGAATATTTATGATTTTCCTTGCCCAAATGGGCTGGTAGAGAAAAAAGTTAGTGTGGAGGCTTGTTCAATAGAGCTGTAAAATCCCTGGTATTCAAAGTGTTACCCCGTTCAAGATTACAGTCAAACAATGGTATGGTAACCACCCAAGGGAAACAAAAATAGTGGCATCTGTAGACAGGTGACCTCTACAGACAGGTTCAAAACATAGTGCAGTCCAACCTGTGTATGGTGACAGCCTAATAAGAGAACAAGAATATTGGCATCTGTAGACAGGTGATCTCTATAGCCAGGTTCTATAACCCTGTTTTTCTCTGCAGCGATCTCTTTTGGTAGCCACTCGTTTTCAAAATTGATGTAGTAACTTAAATGCATGATTTCTTCATTTTTTCTTCATTTAACATTACAACTGAAAGGATGAGAAGAAAAACATTGGAAATCAAGATTATTGGAAATCAAGATTATAGAAGAAGAAGAAGAAATCCCTTTTATCTCATTATGTTTTCCACAGTTTTCAATTCACAGTTTTCAATTCAATACAATTTTATGAAAACAAATAAAACATACTGCTAGATGACATGAAGATACACTTGCTAAAGCCAAATAGACCTACGATGGGTTCATGACAGGTTCACAGCGAAAATTTGGGGGATTTCGCGGCTTGTTTTGCTAAAAATCAACTCCCCAGGGAGCATATAAGCCACAGCTAACATACAGCAGCACGTCCAGCTTATGAACAACTGTACCAGGAACCCATTAATACACTCCTGGGTGAAGAGCAGCAATTACTGTATACGCCATATATTTTGTGAGGGTTTTATTTTTCGCGAATTTCGCGAATCACTTGTGAATCGCGAAATTTAACAACACGCTAAAATATTGACACCAAATGCATGCATTACTGCATTAGCATCTCTCTCAAGAAAGTCATGCACGCGTGTTGGTAACAGCCAAATGCGGATTTAACCACTCGCAAAATTGTCGTAGAGTCCCGATACGCGAAAATCTATGAACGCGAAATATATGGCGTATACAGTATATGGCTGAAGGACATGTATGATACAGTAAATGTCGGTCATCATTCAGTTTTGAACTCATGACCCCATGAGTTAATGTTAAGGGCTCTTCTCATCATATCTCAAAGCCATCATAGATGTTTACGAAGCATACATATATGTACATATATACATATATTTTTTTTCATAAAGATGGTCTGCGTCATAAATAATAAAACTAAGTTGTGTGTTTTTTTCTTCAGTCAAATAAACCCTGACGAAGCCCTATGGGCGAAAATTTGGAAACTATGTTTTCTTACTGTGTTTCCTTAATATTTTAATTTTTTTCTTTACATTTTGTCTGACTATGTTTGTTCATAGTTGGTGGAAACTGGAAATCTAGATTAATATATATCTCCAATCTCTGTCTGTGTCTCTTTAAACTGTGGCGTAGTGGCCGGAGCAATTCCTGCATACAGGATCCTATGTGCGCACGCACGGCGTCGTGCTTGGCCACTAGTTCAATTATATATATATCTATATGCGTGTATCTTTTAATTAAAACCAACGGCTACCTAGAAAATGGACGGAAGTTATAACCCTTTTATGTCATCTTTCTCTGCAAGGCAATCAGACCCGATGAGAGTA
The DNA here is from genome assembly GCA_037951105.1 of Echinarachnius parma. Lineage (NCBI taxonomy): Eukaryota > Metazoa > Echinodermata > Echinoidea > Clypeasteroida > Echinarachniidae > Echinarachnius > Echinarachnius parma. The sequence goes on along the minus strand of JBAMJV010009899.1, from coordinate 25,502 downwards.
TAATAAATAGCCCCTGTCGCATCTCCATAATCACAAACAAGGATATGTTTACTATGTTTCTTTAATTAACCCGTTCCCTACGAGTTTATGAAATCCCGATAGACTTTGTACACAACCCACTCGGTTCCCATAGTCAAGGGGTTAACATATATCATGCATTGGATCGAGGTTACCCCTATACCCCCTGTAAGTATATGCTTGCATTAAAGGGACTTGTAACATTGTCCAAATCCTCAAAATCCAATTGGAATTCTAGCGGTTCCCTCATACCTTGTTGTATTCGTATTAACAATAAAAGTAAAGGGACAGGTTTCGGTTTTTCAAATTTCTTTTCCGTTAAAAAAATATTTACGATTGAAGTGTTCAGATGTTAAATTATCCACTGGACCGCGGAAACTGTGTACAAACTGATCACTGCAGTGAGTTAGTGAATATCACTTTGCATTTTTGCTCATTGCTCGGCCATATAATGTCCATTTAACTTGAAATTTTCACACAACACCCAGTGGACATATCATATAACAACAATATACATTGTATCAACCACTCATCACATTTTGCACATGTCAACAAAGTTACTAGATCACTTGAAGATAAAACCATTCAATATGTTTTTCACTGAATTCAATCATTACTGAGGTTCTTTATATAACATTTTTCTGATATAAATCAATTACTAGCGCACTTCTTGTGGCTTCCTACCATGTTTGCCTTGATACACAAAGCGGGGACCTTGATATACTTGCAGACAAATGTCGCAATCCGGGACTACCGATGAAGCAAGCCGGAATCACAGCTTTCGCCTCTTTATTCTGCATCGTCTCCCCGAAAATCATAGAGTCATAATGAACAAAAATATATGTATCATTAATGACCACTTGAATTCATAATTAGCAGAGATGTATATATCATAAATGACCACTTGAATTCATAATTAGCAGAGATGTATATATCATAAATGACCACTTGAATTCATACTTAGCAGAGATGTATTTATCATAAATGACCACCTGAATTAATAATTAGCAGAGATGTATAATATTGATGACTTCCTTGATTACTGCTTGCGATTATATATATTCCTAAAACAAACTGGGATTCTAAATCACCATTAAAGTGATCCATTAACTTTGTAAAAATTTAACCAAAATCAATTGGAGCTCTTACACTTCTCTTTATGCTGTACACTGTACCTTGTTGTTTGGGTTATACATGGTAACAGAAGACTGCAAATGGGTTTAGATTTTGTTTAATGTCTCCCTAATTATGGAGATATATAAGGAATTGAATTTTAAAGTATCCAAATTTAGATACTCAATCATCCATAGTATCTGAATATATATGGATACTTCACACAAACGATCGGGATAAAATCAGACATTCATTTTTTGTTTTCACTAGGGAAATATTATTCTTACAATGGAATTGTATGAATGAAGTTTCAAATATTACTCTTGAGAAAAAATCAAAATAATGGATCACTTTAACAGAGCTCTCATAAGGTCAACAGCCACAAACAAAAAAACAAAATGGTAATGATCGTGTATGTATTTAATAAATTGATGCTTCACATAAACTGCAGATGGCTCTATAACGTATAGATCTGTACATTGATACTCCATTTTCTTGCATTATAACAATACATTAATAATTCTCATTCTTGCATGAAACGTCCACTCCAACAATCTATATAGACCTGGGCTCATATTCATGAAATCCCGCTAGCTTAGTTCCTTGCTAAGGTCATTTTGGATGGCGTGGCTCAGAAGTAAACACAAGATATTTAGTTGCTAACTAGGGTAAACTTAGTGGGCACCTAAGGCTTACACAGATGACCCTAGTTGGGGACTAGGAAAACTGTTTGTGGCTTAATAAACTGCACATCTAATATACACTTAGCAGTGAACTAAGCTAGCAGGGTTTCATGAATATGAGGCCTGCATTTTACATCCTTGTACTATCTACCTTTATATAATATACCAGGCATATATACTCCAAGGCTTAATAATAGTGTCGGAGATAGCACATTAGATAAACCCATCTCCTTCACAGCAAGGTTACGTGGCTAATGCATGCACTCGTACACTGGTTAATATAATATAGAATATGTACCATACTACCTACGGAGGAAAATACACTATGTACAGTATGCAAGCCTGTGCTGTGCGTGTAAGTCTATATATGCTAGCTCCGCAAAACGTAGGGTATATGTGACCGGCTATAGCAAAACCCTGCACTTGTCGGTAATTCATGTTTTGAAGAAATGGGCATTTTAAGTTCACATAATTTGTGTAAAAGACTTATTAAAATTGAAACAATCATATCTTTGCCAATAATGACCAATTTGTTAGAACAAAGCATCAAATGAAAGCTTGTGATAAGGCCTTTCTAATGGTATGAAAATCTACATTTAGATAGCCGGTCACATATGATCGTGGCAATACCAACACATTTTTGCCAGGAGGGTTGAGATTTTTTGCCCACATATCATCCTCCCCATTTTCCAGCTAACAATTGACATTGGGGGGAAAAAGTGAATTTGATAATTTTGCCCAAATACGTCATGAGATTGCCCAAATATGACATGAGATTGCCCAAATATGACATGAGATTGCCCAAATATGACATGAGATTGCCCAAATACGACATGAGATTGCCCAAATATGACATGCTCTTGCCATAAAATTGCATGGATGAGCCCAAATTTGAGGTGCCTATTGCCTGAATATCACAATTTAAAAAATTAAAAAAATTAAAAAAATGTTATATTACATGCTACATATGAGTATAGGTTGGCCACTGTAGACAGGTGTCCTCTATTGACAGGTTCTATAACATTGTTGTTCTCTTTAGAGGGTCTTTTTATTGCTGCTATAAACAGGTGCCCACTATGAAATTTGCTATGATATCTGTCTTGACTAATTTGTTGCAATATGATTTTATTTACCATTTTATTTGAGGAAAATTGAATCTGTTGATACATTTAAGTAGAACTCATTTTTTTATGCAGGCATTTTTGTAAGATTGTTTGTTTAAATACGTTCTGTTTTTTTTTGTGTTTTTGTTCACTTAAAAGGAGCTTTTTATAAGCGCAGTAGAGTATATATTTATAGTAGCTGCGCTATACAAATGTTTTTATTATTGTTTACACAATTTCCATTTAGATTATATGTTCATTAACTGTTTTTAACTCTATATATATAGGTATTTACACAGCAGTAACATGACGCCCTTCCGTCTATCTTTCTTTATCTAGGACACTACTTTACCATCTACTGAAGATTGCAGAACCCAACTTTCGTAAAATGAAAGAGATTAAACAGATTAATGAGAAAAGAAAATATATCTACAAACTACAGAGATACACTGAGAGACATGATAACTAAACAGTGTGCAATTGTACCCATGTTCATTAAATGAAAATTAACTGTTATGGAAACTATATAAAATTATTTAATGATAGTGTAAAGCTCGCTAAAGACACGAAGTTACACAATTAAAGTAGATCATATGACATGATAAAATAAGGTCGTTAGCAACATATGGTGTCGAGCAATACCAGTAGAATAAAGGATTATCAATTCTCAATTATCAATGCGGTCAGACCATGAGCTTTGTATCATAAATGATAATTGTCTGTAATTGTCTGCATTGAGAACTCTTGGTACAGAGTATATCAGGAATGCATAGTTTTAAAAAATCAACATAATCTAGGATTAGAGGCTCATAATTGGATGGAAATTTTCTATAGTAGACGTATACGATAACCTTGTACAAATAAAGGATTATCAATTTTTCCTAGATGCAAGGCAGTCACACCGTGAGCTTTGTATCATAAATGAAAATTGCCTGTACAGCAAATTAAGAACTCTGGGTACAGTATATATCGGGAATGCAAATATAGTCCAAAAATCAACATAATCTAGGATTAGACGCTCATAATGAGATGGAAGTGTTTTAATATTTGAATTCAAACTCTACAGTAGTCCTATATAGGGTGACCTTGACCTTTTTGGATCACAGTAATTGTTTTTTTTTCTTCTACTGCATTCTACTTGTACAAATAAAATATCCACAAAAACAACTAAAATCATGTTAACCCATTCACGAGATTCTGAAATCCCTATAGACTTTGTACATAGCACACCCGATTCCCGTAAGCAACGGGTTAATAAGCTATCAAAAAAAATGATGTTAATCCTGCTTAAAGAGAGCTTGACAAAGACGTCTATGATTTGTAGGAAGGAATGCTCCCAAGGGAGTGGAGATGGTGCACACAATGCGTGCTGGTTTGCATTGTATCATATGACCGGGGTAATAATATCATTGTAAAGCGCTTAGAGATGGTTATCAATCATATTAGGCACTATATAAATCAAGTATATTATTGTGAACGATGCCTTTACTCTGTGGGGTGGTCCTAGGGGTGGAGATGGTGCACATAATGTGTGCATGCTGGCATTGTATCCTATGATCAGGGTTTATAATAGCGTAAAACGCTTAGAGATGATATTGTATCATATTAGGTGCTATAAAAATCAAACCTATAATTATTATTACTATTTATACCACAGCATTTAGAATTCATGTATTTCCCATGGTACTTCATTCTACTAGAACATGTACATCTGAATAGCGATAAAAACTACACAATTCTGGTGTTGGGGGGGCTAAAAGTATGCAGAAGTCTTCACACTTCAAAAGAGCTCTAAGATTACTTCTCCTATGATTTGTGAACAACCCCTTCACTATGTAGGGTGGTCCTAGGGGTACTACCACAGCCTTTGGAATGCAGACATTTCCCATGGCACTGCCCACTGCTGCGATCTGCACAGCTGGCCTCACCATGGGTGACCTTTTGAAAGATGACCCTCCCCCCTTTCCACTGGGTTCACACCGAGCTCGGTTTTCAGGGTTTCTCTAATCAGCAAAGTTGGGAGGATTTTCCCCCTTTTAACCCCTTGCCTACGGGAACCTATAAAGAGTCTTCTTGCTAATAGTAGCATAGCAGCATGAAACAGATTTTGTTTTGTTTATATATATTTTTGCAATTTGTCCCTAGCAACTAACTTTTACCATGTGGCCATGTTGGGCAAGATATTTCTTTAATTCTAGCGGCACGAAACATTAATCTGGTGGCCCCAAACAAAGAAAAACAATTAAAAATTTGATTAATTTGGTTGCCCATTCAGGGCCAGTGGAATCAACCATCAATGAAATTTGGTGGCCTGCAGCCAATATTATTTGCAGTGGCCCTAAATCAATTTTCAGTGGCCCCGGGCAAGCTGACCCGTGCTAATTTTGAGCATGGCATTAACTATCTGGGCAAGTGTGGACAAGGTGCTTGTGAGAGGGAAAGGGGAGGGGGGCGAAGGGCCAGGGCAGGGGGGGGGGGGGGCAGGGGGGCACATCTACAAGGACGCCAAAACACAGCTGCCTGATAAACTAGCCTACATAGTTAAACCCATGGTATGTCCATGGGGCTGTTAGGCGCATGTATATGTCAAAATGCATTATAGTTATGAGTTATCAAGGTGCATGATAAAACGTGTAGCCCACATGTCAAAGTGCATTATACTTAGGGAGACGTTAAAGGGGGCCACCATCCATGATGGTAATCAACCCCCCAAAATACTTTTAATTTCATGAGGGCTATTGTTTAGATTCAGGAAGACAAATCGCCCCCGTGTAAAATGTCCATGAGGGCTATTTTGGGGCTTACAGTGTCTTTCTTGTCTTGTCTTTAATTTTATTCATATTCATTTTTCTCAGACATTGTAAGAATGATTATAAGAATCCCATCCTATACTGAAGAAAAGCATTTTCAGTCCAATAAAAAGAGCATTTTGCATGCATGGGACAAACAAAAATTGATATACACAGCTAGGGCGATTTTTTTAAAACAATTTCTTTTTTCTTCTTTTTTTCGCCCCTTTGTTATGTCTCACGGGGGTGATTTCAAAGGTTAGGGGGGCAAATCGCCCTTTGCCCCCTTGTATTTTTTACGCTGATGGTAATATTTATTTGCTATGAGATATTTCTAGGTCTAGTTCTATGGTAATACTCAGCATCTTGATGAGGGTAAAAGTTCCTTTAATGGTTTCAAGATCATTTTTTAGTAATGCATTCTACTTCTAATAAATGTAAACAAAATTTTCCAGACATATGGTATCACATTTTAAAACATGTTTATTACTTTTTCAAAATTGTGAAGTGTGAATCTGCATTTAAAAAAAAATCTATTGTCTTGTAGGAACTTGCACCGTGTTTAAGTTCCAGGTACAATTAATATACATAATAATAATAATAATAATATAAAGATCATGCTAAAATTCGAAATAAACATCACTTGAAACATATTTCAAGTAAAAATTGTAGGAATGCATTACTAATCCTGATAACTTTCGCATATATATACACATGTTTCCTACCCTACTAAGCACACCCGGTTAATACAGGGCTCCCTGGGTTTCCATAATCAATGGATTACAAAATAAACTTAGGGTCAAGTCCCCCTTTAATCTGACGATACAGTAAACATAGATCTATGTCAATGAGTATTAAAGTTACATGCCAAATAGCCTGTGTTTATGAAGTGTGCAACTCCCACATGCCTTGCATGTAATTTACTTCAATCATCATTATATGGACCGCGCGATAGTTGATATTACCAATACAACAACGCTATAGAAATTCCTTTCATTCATAATGGTCTACATTACTAATATGCTAAATTGTTTGGTGGGTATTAAATGGATTGTGGGCACGCACACATTGTAATATTACTTAAATATATTGAAAATGGGTTCAATTCACAAAATACATGTATAAAAAGTGCAATCGTTTTGCAATCTTTTTTTACAGAAAGTGTTTTGTATTTAAGACGTCTTTATAAAAAAAAACTTTTAAAAATGACTTGCTTCAAAAATGCACTCACACACAAACACACACATATCATATGTTTGGCTGTTTCAATCATACACATACACACATACATAATTTCACACAAACACACACACATACTCATACACACAAATGGATAAACAAACATGCATGGACACAAATACACCACATTTGCCACTCATTTAATTACACACTCACATACACACACCATACATACATACATACAAACACACACAGACACATACAAATGTACACACACAGATACACACACACACAATATACACAAATGGATTTAAACAAACATGCATGGACACAAATATGTACACAAACACAATTACACATTAGCACTCATTTAATTACACACTCACATACATACAAACACGTACATACATGTACAAACACACACATACACATACACTCACGAAAATAGATGTATACACTCACAAAAAATGGATGTATACATACACACACACACACACAGATGGACACACACTCACACCACACACACACACACACACACACACCACAGACACTCCGCAGTCCCTCACACTGGGTCAGCTGCAGCAATTACAAAACCGTGCTTGTTTGTTGGAAGGTTCACACTGATTTGAGACAGACGCCTTGGGACAAATTTCTCTTCATTTCCTTTGCCTGGACGTTCTCTACATACGTCCTAAATCGTCGGGTGAGAGTCAGAACAGCCTTAAGGCGATTGGGACAATTTCTCTTCATTTTCCTTCGCTGGACGTTCTCTACATACGTCCTAAAATCGTCGGGTTAGAGTCAGAAGAGCGTTAAGACCATTTTTTGCTAATTGAGTTACGCATACTATCTTTTAATACAGGGAATTAAGAGCCTTCTGTACATGATGTACAGAGTCAGAACAGCCTTAATGCCATTGGGGACAAATTTCTCTTCATTTCCTTTGCTGGACGTTCTCTACATACATGTACGTCTTTAATCGTCGGGTCAGAGTCAGAAGAGCGTTAAGTCCATTTTTTGCTAATTTGAGTTACGCATACTATCTTTAATACAGGGAATTAAGAGCCTTCTGTACATGATGTACAGAGTCAGAACAGCCTTAATGCCATTGGGACAAATTTTCTCTTCATTTCCTTCGCTGGACGTTCTCTACATACGTCCTAAATCGTCGGGTCAAGAGTCAGAAGAGCGTTAAGACCATTTTTTGCTAAATTGAGTTACGCACACTATCTTTAATACAGGGAATTAAGAGCCTTCTGTACATGATGCAACATTTTTAGATGAAAATTATTTCCAATTTTTGGGAAACATTCAACAAATATAAAAGAGTGCTACCTACATAGGTTTCTACATGGCTCTCACAGACTTCAAACATGAATTATCTCTCAAGTACAAAAAGTGACTTAGCGCCCTTCTTTTCTCAACAGACGATATGTCAATACCAACTAAAGACAAGTCTACACATAGGGTTAAAGTTAGTATGACCAAGAAACTACAGTCAAGATTTTTAAAAATACTGTATATAGTATAATGCACTTCCAAATATAATTTCTAGATAGATGGCACAGTACAAATGTTAGACTGTTCTTAGTATATGATTATGATTGTGATTGTGATTGTGCTTGTGATTGTATTGTCATTTTCATATCATTATCGTCATCGTCACCACCATTATCATTATCATTATCATTATCATCGTTTGTCATCGTCATCGTCATTGTCATCATCATCATCAATATCAACACTTTCACTATCACTTTTACAATCATAATCATAATTATAATCATAATCATTTTCATCATTATCATTATTTATCATTATCATTATTATCATTATCATTATTTATCATCATCATCATCATCATCATCATCATCATCACTATAACTATCAATATCACTATCATTATCATTATCATTATCACAATCATAATCATTATCATTATTTATCATTATCATTATCATTACCATAATCTAATATAACCTTGGGACAAACCTCTCTATATTTTCTAAATACTGTCCATACGTCAGTCCATGGGGGCAGTTGCAGAAAGAGATTACAATCGATTGTAAGTTACAATTGAATGCAAGTCAGACAATTTTTGTGTTTCAACCAATCAGATTTATGCATTGAGAACACATGATCTGACTTACAATTAATTGTAACTTACAATCAATTGTATCTCTTTCTGCAACAGGGCCAATATCTATAATGCAATATGCATTCAATAATCCCATTACACAGCAGAAGTGAAGTGAAGTTATATGCTTGGCATGAATGAGGGTGTGTAAAAAGCATGAGTGCACTGTAAAGTAGCACCTACTGGAATGCTCCCCAGGGAGTGGAGAGTGCACAATATAGTGCGTAAGTGTATCCAATGGCCGAGTTATAAATAATAATATTAGATGCAGGTCCCTCTGGGAGAACAGAGCAAAAGAGCGCCGAAGAGGCTAACCTGGATATATATAAGACTACAAAAAACAAAAACAAATAAAAAATATGCTCAAACGATAACAGTAATTTTGTACCAATCTTAGGTAATTGCGATTTAACCTGCTAAAAAGCAATGAAAAATAATAAGAAATAGTGTGATGCCTCGAAATCATCTCCTAAACTATAATTGGGTTAATAATTTATTCTTGGAGTAAGTAACCATCTATGGCATAAATCTCCATTCATTTCCCATGCCCATATATCATATATTGTTTACATGTTCTATGTTGATATCTAATAAATGTATGAAAATGAGCAAAGGAAAATACGCTTCGCCGGGAATCGAACCCGAGACCTCTGGATTGCTAGACCAGTGCTCAACCATCGAGCCATAAATACCCTTGTATGGGGGACGTTCTTTGTGACTCAATGGTTGAGCAAAACGGTCTAGCAATGCAGAGGTCTCATGATCGATTCAGAGCAAAGCCTATTTTTCTTTGCTCGATTTCATTTCTTCAAGATATTTTTAGTCAGTTTGTTTGCTTCTGATATCTAATAAAAATGGCTATATTTTATAATACAATATAACCATGTTTTAATACAAGCAATTGCTTTTTATAACTAAGCCTTCCCCAAGACATCTAATTATTCCAAAACCTTGCGTCTCCTAGGTTCTTCTTTCAAGTCATATTAGGTCACTTTTCCTTAAAAGCCTTACAATTAGTTGTAAAATTATTTCAAAACGGTCTTTAAATCTAGGTTGCAATTGTGTAAATCATGTACATAAACCTTTTTCTCGTTTTTTTGTTAATTCCAAAATTCAACTTCCAATCTAGGTTTCATTTGTGTCAGTCATGTAAATCAGCTTTTTAAAATTGTTTCTATCCAGTCCATGAAATTAATTACATTTTATTATATCATACTATTTCGTTTATTGTAAAAGCCTATCAAAGTTGTCCCATTTTTCATAGATGCTGTTCAAATGTAGGTAACTATTGTGCTAGATGCGAATATTATTGTTCTCTTTTCCAGTCCATTAAATGATATAAGATTACTTTATAATAATAAAAGCCTTAATATGGGGCAGCAAATTATCCCAAAACCGGCTGTAAATCTAGGTTACTATTGTGTTAGCCATCTGTGTATACGTACATAAATCCTTTTCTCTATAAGCTAGTCCATGCAATTATAACAACCTTTGTATCATCGTAAAAACCTTACCAAGTCATTCCTTTATTCATAAGCTGTCTTCCTATCTAGGTATCTTTTGTGCTAGATCTGAATTTAATTCCTTCTTTTCTCTCTAACCTGTTCCCTACTAGATTCTGAAATGTCCATGGAGTTTTTACAGGGCCCACCAGGTTTCCATAGGCAATTGGTTAAAAGCCATAATACAGGTCGTCAAATTATTATTCCCAAAGTATGGTTTAAATCTAGTTTACACTTTTGTTAGTCATGTACATGGAATTTTGTTCTTCTATTCCATCTTTATAAGCAATATCAAAATTCCTTTCATTTTTTTATTTTTACAGTTTTTAAATCTTTGTTGTAAACACAAGTTTGTGTTTAATAGTCATGTACTTAAATCTATCTAACCAATGCAATTACGTTAGATTTGTTGCATTGTAAAAAGCTTCACCCAGTGCTACATGTGTTCAAACCATTGACCTGTCATATATGGTCATTGTAAAGATGTCTTTCCGCACGTAAGTCAATTAATTCCACCGCAGAATCAAGGCAAATTACATTACGGAATTCAGTCAGTCTGGAATTAATTTAGGCCAAACGAGATAGGAGAGAAAAAAAACTCACGTAGGTCTATTAAAATGTTATTAGCGAGTCAAAACTATACATTATGGAAAGCTAACCGAGTCAAATTGCATTAACTTTCACATTTAAGACAGTAGAAATGAAATGAAGTTGTTGATAGATAGGTCTACAATGATAATTTTAAGTGGGAAATAACTTAAAGTCATATAGTAACTTTGTCGACATGTGCAAAAACTGGCAAATAGTTAATAAAATGTGTATTTCAGTGATCTGAAATGTCCACTGAGTGATTTGTGACAATTCCATGGTAAATGAATGTAATATGATCAAGTAATTAGTGAAAATGTAAAGTGATATTCCCTAACTCATTGCACTGACTTTGTAGAGTTTTTCTTATCCACTAGATAATTATAAATCTGAACATTTCAATCATATATATCTCTATAATAGAAAAGAAATTTGGAGAACTGAAAGCCGTTCCATGCTTCTATTGTTAAAACGAATACAATGAGGTATCACTAGAGTTCCAAGTAAGTTTTGATGATTTTGACAATGTTACCAGATCCCTTTAACATAAATAACCATTGACTACCATTAGTGTTTCAAAACTGTACATTATGAAGACCTAATCTTGAAAGCCAAATTACATTATTTCAAGATTAAAATGAGTAGAATATCAAAATAAAACTGATTTCCTGGATAGAATGAAGGGTTCAGTTTATTCATTATCTTCATTCATACTTCAACTCAATATGCACATTAAAAAACACCATAATTCCAATAAAAATCCAGATACATTTACACGTTTTTACAGTGGAACATTTAAAGGGTACCACTACTCAAAAATAGTACTCTTATAAATAAAAGGTAACATTTTCAGTAGTGCATTCCACCAACAAGTTCAGAACAATAATGTAATATTAAATAATACCACGGGTGCATTCATCTCAAATTGTTGTAAGTAGATGACATTTTTTTTGGGGGGGGGGGGGGGGGGGGAAGGGTGGAGGGGGTGTTTGTTTGGTGAAAAACGTATCACCCCTTTAAGCCGGCCATGTCTGAATCGTTTGCTTCAATCATTTGCATTCATATTTAATATTCAAACCGAGGAGTATGTGTCAAACTTTGTCGTCGGGTTGCATACAAATAGGAAATGTTGTCGACTCGCACACCTCCAACACTTACACTCGTAATATTAACCCACTGCTTAGGGGAACCTGGCAGGTCCAGTATTAACTCTATATGGAAATTGCAAAATCTGGTAGGCAATGGGTTCAATATCCATGTACTAATCAACGGAATGGTGTAGATTTTGCACGCAGTGTTGTAATCATTCATCCATGTCGGGTAATGGTTTGCGCCCTTTTTTTTGTTTTTCTCGCAGTCTGCGGATTCAATGACAAATATCTGCTTAAATTTATTAATTTGTTGTTGTAGTAGTTTTAGGAGAAATTCTATATCATGACACATGTCTGCCCGCCTAGATATAGTCAAACTTACCTATAGAGGTCACCTGTCTACAGTGGCCACTTTTCTTGTTTCCCTTGGGTCAAACCTGTGTATAGTGACCGCCTAAGGGAAACAAGTGGCCACTGTAGACAAGTGAAAACTATAGACTGGTTCCATACCATATTGTTTTTCTCTGTAGGAGATCACTCTTAGTGGCCATTATTATAATCTGTATTTGTATATGTGACCTTACATCACAAAACGACCGTTATGTCGCGGAGATACTTCTCTGATATTAGCTGAAATAGTCAAATTTGGTTTAAAATATGAGATTCAGGATTTTGGAATTTCTTAAATGAAGGTAACTTAATCTGCCTCCTGTGAAATGTTGATCATCAGAAATCATGTTTAAATATGTTTTTTTCATCGAATACAAATTCTCAGATTATACAGCCCTTGAATGGACGCCGATCTTTGAAGTGGCCCGTTTCTCCCTTGTTTTAAAACTGCTTCAGCCATTTTCCAAATCTTTGGCGCTCATTTTCAGAGGGTTTGCCTTGACTGAATATGACAAATTATATACCATTTTAAAGGTAATGAACTTTACTGTAATGTTCTATGAAAATCAGCAAAATCATTTTCCCGACTTATTGGTCGTTTTGTGGTGTAAGGTCACATATATATACACTCTGTATAAAACGGTGCGTGCATGCATATATAGGTAGCTATATACATGGTTGTCTTTAGTAGTACTGTGTAACATACATGTACATGTAGCACATCATTACTGCCTTCACCGGTCCACCGAAGATTATCATAATTACTTTGCTGCATCTTCCGGAGGTGAAACACAACTCGCCTTTTCTATTTTTTTTTTTTTTTTTACTAGAGGCCAAAAAACGGGGACTTCAAAATAAATCTATTCAATAAACTATTTGGAATAACTACCTTTCTGAGTCGAGAAAAATTGCTATAAAAACAAATTCATTATAATTGTATAAAATATGATTGTGAGTCTGTGTGTGCGTGTGTTTGTGTGTTTGCATGTGTGTATATACATGTGTGTGCATGTTTGTGTGTATTTGGGTGTTTGGGCATGTGTTATGTTTGTGGTGGATGTGTTCATGATCGTGTGAGTATCTCTGTATACATGTGTCTGTGTTTACTCAAACCTTGCAGTTCAGCTCAAAGAATGGTTATTTTGTTCATCAGTCTGACAAAGATTATCATAATTACCCAGGAAGAAATTCCAGTTAAAATTCTAATTGGTACCCATTGAATTCAATGGGTACCAATTGAAACTGAATTCAATTGGTACACATTGGCATTGGTTTCAATGGGTACCCATTGATTTAAATTGGTAATTGTTTTATTTTCCATATACTTTGATTACCAATTGACTTCAATTACCAATTGACTTCAATTGGTAATTTTCAATTGGTAATTTTCAATTGGTAATCCTGATTACCAATTGATTTCAATTGGTAATATAGTCAATGAGAATTTCACCTTGGGTAATTTTTTTGCTTTTAAATATGTTTTATTCTAAGGCTACAAATAGCTTTCCATAATTTGTTAGCTCCAACTTACGAGTCGAGTTCAACCTAGAATCTTTGTAAAACACCCCCTAGGAGTTAGGATTACGTGGCCCTGTCAATCTTTCATTTCTAACGGGCCTTTGTACATATTGTTTATACATCGGCCAATAGGCCTTGCCCGTTATTGACCAATTAGGAACGTACTCGCTCATGCGAGAGTGCGTTTTGGAGCCGTCCGATGAGTATAAAATACGATTGCTTACATTAAATTATATCACTGGACAAAGTGTTGCAGCGGCACACGAAACATCGTGATCTTTTAGATTCCTTGTTGACCATACATTGCGAGACAAACGAATATCACTAGCGATATTATTTCCGATACATATTGTTTATGTTTGATTGAACTGAAAACTGAACCTGATGGTTAAGCTTATTTATTTTTTATGAATCATGAATGTTCAGTAATATCGAAAATAAAATGAGCGGTCATAAAACAAATCAAGATAGTTTATAGAGGAACTTGTACCTATATTATTATTGTTCTTATTTCTCTTAACCTTCAGATTATCAACATTGCTAAGCTGAGTACCGCGACCTGATTAAAGGACTATCAGACCAAAGGACATTCAGTGCAAAGAGTTACAGACTCATTTATGTTGATAATCAGCAATTTAGCTTCTTCACGTTTTCCAAGTCAGATGCCCAGGCTTTTGCAAGCACCATTCCTTCCGTAAGCTTGCCCATGGTTAAGGATATGTATTCCGGGAACAACTGCAGAATACCCCATCACCGGAGAGCTTGTCAAGCTTGTAAAGGACCATATTTGTTTATATTATATGACCTATAAAGATACTGGCGTGCGATTGGTCAAAATGCTGTCACGTGACCATCGCTACAAGGATGAGAAGCGTTATATTGACCGATCAGTCAATATAACGCCGTTATATTGACCGGTGACGTAATTTACGTCACAATGGGTGTGTGAAGATGAACAATGTGCGCGTATTAGCATCCTGGCACGCGCAGCGTTGTTAAGCTTTCTACGGAGATTGCGCGATCCGAAAGTAAATTTGAAAGGAAGGTCGAATAAAGAAGCATTTTGCGCAGCATTTCGATAACAACACACTGTTCTACTGGAAAGATTTCGATTTAATCTGATGATTTTCCCTTGTCCATAATTTTATTTCAACACCAAATTTATATTTATCTTGATTTGTATCTATATAGGTCATCATAATATAACAGATATTGACTTTTTCCTTCGGGAACCATATAACATTTCATTTCCCTTGGGGAGTTATATTTTTGTCTCGGAATACTATATTTTTCCTCAGCGCTACGCGCTTCGGAAAAATATAATGTCCCTCGACACAAATATAACTTCCCTCGAGGATCTCAAATGTTATATTGCCCCTCAAGACAGTCAATATCTGTATAATATGATGACATAAACGGTACCCCGGGGTACCAGACGAAAATCTGCCATTTTGTTTAATTATTTATTTAATTTTTAGGGCTGTACTGTGGGTATAGCGTGCATACAATCACGCGCTGCACTGCATGCACAACGCAATACGGTTGTACTTCGAGTGGACACAAGATGGCACTACACAACGCGGGATACCGGGGTACAACGGTACCCCGGGGTACTGCGTGTGTCATCATATATGTATTCCGGGAACAACTGCAGAATACCCCACCACCGGAGAGCTTGTTTAGCTTATAAAGGAACATATTTGTTTATATTTATAAATAAGCTTGAGAAGTTGAAATTTAGGTGTAAACATGTCACTGCTACTGTTTTGGTTTAGTGTCTGTATTATTTACAATCTAGTCTGGATTATAAAGTAGGATCTACTGCCATTCCTTAAGGCCCAGTCACATATCACCGGATAGCGTAAACGGATGCCAGACGAATGTAAAATTTGCAAAATCAAATTATCCGGTTTTGAAAGTCGTCTCCATTGCTAAGTTCATGCACAAAATGTGCCGCCGGATAGAACAACGTATATCGCCTGACGAGGAACGGACAAGAAACGCATACGAACGGAGACGAACGAATTGGAAAAAGTACTCTCCGTTGGGCAGCCGTTACGATATCGGTGACATGTGACCGAACCTTTAGTGGTTACAAATAATAATAATAATAATATATTCGATTTATATAGCGCCTAATGTATACAAATTACCTTTTTTTACAGAGATTATAGAAACAAAGGTACAGAGCAATTTATCCCAAAACATAACATGGTTGTGCCAAATAAATGTGATTTGAAAACCAGCCGCACAATCAGGACGCGGGACATATAGTGCTTATAAGAACACTCAAGATAAAATGTTAACTGCAGAGATATCAGAAATGGTACCAAATTATGCTTGCATACCATTATGCACGCTTTGTGTCTATAGTACATACTCCAAAGTCTTAATCGTATGGCGTTGATTGTCATTCGCTGTGTCACACAACATGACATGGTTGTGCCAAGTGTATGTGATTTGAAAACCAGGCCGCATATAAATTTCATGGGACAACTGGAGCTTATAAGAACACCACATTATATATACAAATGCTATCAGAAGAAAAAGAATATCAGAAATGGTACCAATTTATACGCTGCATACCATGTATGCACGCCTTGTGTCTATATTACGTACTCCACTTATCTAGTCTTGATCGTATGGCGTCGATTGTCAGTCGCTGTTTTCATTCGTGTCACACAAGATGACATGGTTTCGCCAAATGTATACATGTGATTTGAAAACCAGGCCATGTGGCACATAACTTGCATGCTATAAACAAACTAGACATATCATATATATATATGTCACATCTCTTGATTAGCTCCGATGAACAAGCAAATGTTTAAAGGGAATCCATATCTTTTATTCCACTTCTCCAGACTAAAAATCAACTCTTTTTTACTCTTGAGGATCAGTCGGGCAAGAAAAATCCACAGTTCTCAGATTTTAGGGGTCCCAAACCCAATTTGGGCAGCTCCCAAAAAAGAAGAACATTACAAGTTCTGCTTTTTAAGGGCACATAAGGTCTAGTAAAATTTAGATTAATACAATTTTGGTGGCCCATAGCTAATTTTAAGTTGCCCTGGGCCAGCGGCCATTGCTATTCTTGAGCCCTGTTAAAACTGTGAAAACTGGAAACTTAAAACCGTGCTATATTTAGATGTCCACTGGGTGTGGTGTCAAATTCTAATGATAAACTAATGCAATCCTACCAAGAAAATGAGCAGTCATAAAGTTGCCATTTGATGACTCATTGCAAAAAATTGTTCACACGATTGAAAGTATCCCTTGGATAGTTTCAAATTCAATCACATTTGAATATGTCAATAATCCAAGGGGAAATATGAACAAATCAAAACTTGGTCAATGCTCCTATTAGATAGAGGACAGCAGAAAGATGCAAGTTACTAATTTCATTTAAAGGACCTAAAGAATACAACGTACTTTGGCACTTATTCCATAGTTGATGACTTGTAAAATAGGTCTGCCGGAAAAAAATCCATGAAAATAAACACAGTAGTGATTTAAGACTACTTTTCTGATGCCAAATCTCATTTAGCAGCCAGTTTACGCCCCACCCACATATAGGGTCCAGAATCGGCAGCGTGATTGACATGTGATTGACAATTCATTGGCTTACGTCATGACGCGTCATCTACAGAATTTAGTTCATTAGTCCGTACTTTAGATGACGTCACATTTTGGCGATTTAAAAGGGGCGTTTCCCAGGACAATTAGATATTTACTAATTACCCCAAAATTGATTGATTTCATGAGAAATGACTGCCCAATTCTTTTTCTTCAGGAAAAATTATATATAGAGAGCCGAATTGTGAAAATTAGGCCATCTAGACGCTATAGGTCCTTTAAGCTGATGAGTATTACAACTACTTGCAAGAGAATTTCATTTCACAGAACATGTCTAAAAACCCATCTTTCAAGTAAATCATTTAGTAAATCATTTAGTAAATCATTTAGCAAATGAATTCATAGTACATCACAATGTGGGGAAAACAGGTGAACAATCTTTATTATATACCTCCAACTAACATGGTAGATACATGTAGTTATCATTTGGTGACCATGAAACCATTCAGAAGTAATTGTGCAGTTTTTTGTAATTAATCAGTAATTGCACACAATTAACAAAAGCCACAACATCAAAACAGTAGAGAAACAAAATGTTTTGAGTTAAAAATGTAGGAAAAAAGAGACAAAAACATTGTTTTGGTACTCGGAGAAGAATGAATAGCTCAAAAGTACCTTTAACCTGTTCACTACGAGATTCTGAAATCCCCATAGACTTTGTACATAGCCCACCCAGTTCCCGTAGGCAAGAGGTTAAAATGTCGCTTGCATCAAGTCATTGCAGACAACTGACAACAAAAATATATTGTATTTTATAGCAAATTAAAACTGTTACAGTCAATTTTAAATAATTTCAATTTCTGAGTATAGTTCACAAAAAAAAATCCAGACAAAACTATCACTTGGGATCTTTGTGCCTCGCAACAAAAACTCAAGAGTACCTTTAAGCTGTACTGGCTTGCAACTTATAAATCATTGCAGATGTATCCAATCTATGTGGTAAATGCAACAAAAGTTGTCGATGTAATTATATTCACACACACACAAATACACACACATACTGAAGACAGACAAAGCTATCGCTTGGTATCCTTGAGCCTCGGAACAAAAACTCAAGAGTACCTTTAAGCTGTGGCTTTCAACAGACATTTTTGCAGATGCAATGCAATGCATACATACTGTGGTAAATGTAAAAAGGTTGTTGATATCGGTTAGTGTAATTGATATGAAAGCAATAGCCTTGTCCTTTTCGACATTTTAATGACACAAAGCTTACGTTTTACATTTAACCCACTGTCTTCCACATTGTTGACTCCCAATAGAGTAAATTACACATGGTTCATCAAGAGCATCGTGAATGGGTTAAAGTTATGGGGGGTTTAAAATGGAATAATTGAAATGATCAAGGACGAGAGCTATTTCAAGGCACAATTGATCATTATTACCCTCAAGAAATTGGCAACTCCTAATATTTTTATACCTTTTTATGACATTTATAAAAATAGGTGGATTATTGAAATTTAAGACAAATATGAAGTAATTCTGCCACGAAGTTGCCAATTTGAATGACCAAACCTGTTTGTTTAAATATGACAATTTGTTGCCAATTTAAGGATTTTCCTAAATTTTAGCAATTTACGCTACAATGAAAATCATTACAAAATAATGAATGCAGAGTAGAGTAACAAAATAGGGCTTTAAAAAATAGAGAAATGTATGCTCTTTCTCCTTGTACTCTTCATATAACTTTGTATCTTCTTGCTGAAGTGTAGGACAACCAAACCACAAATATGTGGGCCATCGTCCTTGGTGGGTTAAGACAGAAATGCGAGCCTGAGGAATCACTATTTACACCGAATCGTAGATGGAGAAAGTCCTGATGCATGCAACTTCTTTTTGTTGCAGGGTGCAGTTCAGATTCTTAAAATAGTCAACATTTATAAACAGAAGGTTCAACAAAATGCACACACACAGATAATGAGATATATATGTGACCGGCTATAGCAAAACCCTGCACTTGTCAGTAATTCATGTTTTGAAGAAATGGGCATTTTAAGTTCACATAATTTGTTTAAAAGACTTCTCATTGTAAAATTAAAACAATCATATCTTCGCCAATTATTGACAAATTTGTTAGAACAAAGCATCAAATGAAAGCTTGTGATGAGGCCTTTGTAATGGTCTGAAAATCTACATTTCGATTTTTACCGATAAGTGCAGGGTTTTGCTATAGCCGGTCACAAATACATCTGGGGCAGTATTACGACCACAGGACATTAATTCCTTTTGCACTGAAGGATCACAATAATATCTTTCACAGTGTGCGCTAAATTAAATAATTTGTAAGGTTTTTATATTTGATTATTTGGTCAGCTGCATATTTATAAGGACCACCTCTTTTTTGGCTGCTACATGCCTTGGAAGCAATTTCATGTTTGTAATTGTTTTTTGTTTTGTTTCTATGTTAAGTCCATTGTAATTGTTTGATACATTGTATACTGCTTCTGTACCCTGTGGCCAGTATTCACAAAGGAGGTTTGTAGAAGGTTTGTACAAACCATGGTTTGACCAAGGTTTACATCTATGGAATGCCATTTGTAAACTGATGGAGAAGGAATGTAAACTCCATACTTGTTAACAATGTTGATTTACAATTTACTGTATGGGAGCAGCATTCCATAGATGTAAACCATCTTCAAACCATGGTTTGTACAAACCTTCTAAAAACCTCCTGTGTGAATATGGGCCACAGTGTTTGTTATTTCTTGGCAAAAATAATTTAAATTGAATATTGTAGCCACCATTGTTGCCATTATCATTATTAAGCACACAGGCAACTGGGCCCATATTAATGAGAGCCTGCCAGCTTAGTTCCTTGCTAAGTCTATTTTGGATGGCGTGGCTACAAAATAAACACAAACTATTTTAGATACTAACTTAGAGACACGGATTTTCCGCGATCGCGGAAAATCGCGGAATTGACCATTTGAAACGGAAAACGGAAAAAAAAGCCCGTTCCGAAAAAAACGAAACCGGGACCCGATGGTGACGGTCGGGAACCAGTGTGACGGACTGAACCAACTCAGCCTAAATCATTAATGAATAAATGTTAAATATTTACTCTCCGCCTCTGGCCTGTGGTAAGTCCTTCCTGATATCAGGCATGACACATTCCCCCCAAATTTTGATGATTTGTGGGTGAAAATCATGATTTTATCCTACTCATTGAATTTTGTATGGAGTTCTATGTAAACGGAATTTGCAGTTTTTCACATGTACAAAGTCTATGGCAAAACGGAATTTCCGTTTTTCAGGCAGGTAAAAACGGAATTCCAGATTTTCTGAAACGGAAAAGGCCTTTTTTTTAAACGGAAAATCAGTGTCCCTACTAACTACTAGGGTTAACTTAGTGGGTACCTAAAGCTTACCCAGCTTACCCTAGTTGGGGACTAGGAAAAATGTTTGTTGCTCAATAAACTGCGCATTTAGAATACACTTAGTAAGGAACTAAGCTAGCGGGGTTTCATGAATATGGTGCCAGGAAGATAATCAAGCTCATTTTTAACACTCAAATATAAAGTGCTTTCTCATGGAATTCAAACGAACAAAGACACTTAAAAATTTCTCAGAACTGTTTCAGTATGCCCATATAGGACAGAATTTAAGCAAATTCTTTTAAACTTGTTAAATATTCCAGCTTATCTGTACCATACACATTTACTTGAATAATATGAACATCTGTATAGCGCAGCTACTATAAATATATCTTCTACTGCGCTTAAAATAAAGAGCTCCTATTAAATATATGTCCAAGAACCTTTTTCAGAACAAACGTGAAGCATTCTGTCACTAATGTTTTCATTGAAAACAGATTCATTATCAGTAATCAAGATTGGTAAGATAGAACACAAGTGGAAGATATGCATGCATGCATGCATGCATATATAGTCACTTGATGCATGTCGTTACCAACTCGCAGGCATTAAATTCTCTTCCTTCCTAGCCGTGCTAAGAAGGCATTTAATTAACATACACCTCCTGGGTCTTTTGCGATGAAATGGTTAAGACCTCGTTTGAACAGCAGCTGGGTCCAATACATGTACATGTATGTATAAATGAAGAGCTTAATTCCAAAAGGGGCTATATCCACTTTCCATTTTAAAAAAATTGTTAACGATATCAGCGCAATAATAAGCTACGTAGCACCTAGAAATCTGAATTTTAGGACAAATTACGAGATCAAAATAAAAAATATGGAACGTTCAATTTTCATATTCCCATAGGTACATGTACAAAGTTGGACAAATAAACCTGATTTTCTCCAAAATTGAAGAAATGGATATAGCCCCTTTTGGAAATAAGATCTTAAAATACAGGCGAGGGTAGACTCTATGCATGGTACTAGGCTATGGCATGGCGTGGCTTGGCTAGGGAGGGTGGGTCATTTGGTCAAGTAAAGCCTGCAGAGCGGAGTGGACATCCCAATTACTTGCACAGACGTTTGTTTGTGGTTATGTAACTTCCTTAATTAGGTGGCCAGGCAGCCTCTAGATTAAGGGGGCTGTAGCTGAGCATTCTTAGCTATATAACTTGTATGAATTTTCTATGAGAGCAGTTTTAGCTACTTGAGATACAAAATTAACAAACGCATGTTTAAAATGTGTATGGCTCGACACTAGCACTTGCCCGATTCTCGGGGGCAAGTAACATTTCATAAATGGTTGAGTTTGGTTGCCCGATTGGGCAATACACATTTCTGTTCAACTATACTAGATAACAAAATTAATTGCTAAAACATGTAAATGTCATTTAGAAGAAAGTAGCTTTAGGTAAATGTTCCGCTCGGCCAAGTAAAATTTGAATATGTATAATTTTACTTTTCCGAAAAAAGGCCAGTAGAGAAAAGGGTTTGTGTGTAGGCTTACACTTACAAGTATCCATTGTGGTATATTGTGTCCCTAATTCTGTAATGGGTTTTAATTAATATGTGAATGTTTTCTGATATGTTTCTCTTTGTCTATTTTGTCTTTATTTCTCTTTTTATACTTTTATATATACAAATTATCTATATCTACTTATGTCTCTCTTTTCTACTCTATCTCTCCTTTTTCTTCTTATCATACAGGTCTAGGATAAATCTCTTCTTCTATACGTCTCTCCTTTTTTTTTCTCTATATAGACCCATTGAAAATCTTTCAGTTTTCTCATATTTCTACATTTCCCACTCTGACGAACATTTCTGGTAACTCAAGATTTGCTGTAAACATGTATCATACATAATTCTTCTAGAATCTGGATGCAACTGGTTGGTTTATTATTATAATAAAGAAATAATAACAAAGTAACTTGGATACTGTAATCACCGTTTCTGGGGGTAAAGTGATCTTTGTCTAGATAGATCTACATGTAGATAGATCTTGTCAGTACGCAGTCAAACTTGCATATATATAGTGACCACCTAATGGAAACAAGAAAAATGGCCACTGTAGGCAGGTGACTACTATAGACAGGTTCCATAATATCATTGTCTCTGCCGGGTATCATTTTTTTGGTGGTTTGGCCGTTTCAAAAATTTTACAGTCAGTAATATTCTAACATTTCATTGTCGCCATTACTTGTAATTTTAAAAAATCAAAATTTGCTTTCTAGTTGGAACTCGGATACGATAAATATATTGGTTATTTTGAAATGTTTAGGCAATGCTCATACTGGTTCTAATATATTTATAACCAGACGTGGTCCACAAGATATGATACATGCAGGTGGATCATATCACAGAGGATAATATGCATAATAATTAATGGCAAGCTTATTGCAATGAATAGAGTTCTGACTCATTTATTGCAATAAATAAAATTTACTGGTACACTAAACAAAGATCGTGTGTATCAACAACATTTCTTGCAGTGTATTAATTATTATTCAATGTTTGTACACAAGATTCACGTGTTGATCTGCAGCCAAGAACAGGTGGTGACGTATTCTGAAAACGATTTTAAGCTAAAATTTATTTAATCTACGTCACTAAAATAATTTTTGCCGAATCAGTATTCTGAACCTGTACTTAAGGAATAGCGATTTACTAAAATATATTTTAGTGACGTACATATAACGTAATCTATACAATAAATTTTAACTTTTAATTGTTTTTAGAATACACTCCCTGGTCATCACAGGGTAGTGTGGCCACAGCTTTAATATTTTTAAAAACCTAGTATTCAACCTTACTAGAAGATCTTCTTAAGATATGAATATATCAGCTATATGTGACCAGCTATATATAGCAAAACCCGGCACTTGTCGGTAAAAATAAAAATGTAGATTTTCATACCATTAGAAAGACCTCATCACAAGCTTTCATTTGATGCGCTTTGTTCTACCAAATTGGTCAAAATTGGTGTAGATATAATATGATTGTTTCAATTTTACAATCATACATTGTGTGAACTTAAAATGCCCATTTCTTCAAAATATGAATTAACGACAAGTGCAGGGTTTTGCTATAGCGGTCACATATATTGTAGTCATATCCACTTAACCCATTCAAGACTAGTTGAAAATACTTAGGCAGGGGTCTATGGAGAATGCATGATATACCTAAATCAGTCCCTCCTAAATGGATTAACCATTAAGTCATAAAAGAAATTTTAAGCCTTAAACTTAAAATATCCCTGATAGGTTAATAAGTCTAATAGCGATTGCCAGTCATAGAAATACCTCCTGTTTTACAAAACACCTAGTATTCAATCTTACTAGATGATCTAGATGAATATATCAGCTGTATTGTAAAGCAGTCATCCACTTAACCTATTCTAGTTTTAAATATTTGAACAGGGGTCTAATAGATGGAGAATCAATGTTATACCTAAATCTTGAATAGGTTAATACTAGCGATTGCCAGTCATAGAAATACCTCCTGTTTTAACAAAAGACCTACTGCCCACTGCATGATCTGAACTATACTACATGCTGTAAATATGTACATCCTGCTTTAGTTCAGATACGCAGTTGTTTGTGGGATCAGATCGGATTGTGTACTGTAGTGAGCAATGATCTTATATTTAAAGAGTGTAACATTCCGTACCACATGTGTATTTTGATTAATTTATATTAATGATGGAGGACCTTCTTCTACCTGCAATATATCACAATCGGCCCAGTTGCAGAAAGAGATACAATCGATTGTAAGTTACAATTAATTGTAAGTCAGATCATGTGTTTTAAATACGCAAATCTGATTGGTTGAAACGCGCAAATCTGCTGACTTACAATCAATGGTGACTTACAGTCAAATTTCTATCTTTTTCTGCAACAGGGTCATGGTATTAGAGCATATACGTGAATGGATAAACATGTACATTTTTACTAAAAAGTGGACTTAATTTACATATTCAAGTGTCAGTTTTATAAACACATCAACTTGTAAATTATGTACTTTCGACAGCAGTAGCTATTCATAAGCATATTAGGCCTCTTTTAATGGTCTATTATGTTACAATGTTGCACCTGTTGAATGAAATAAAAATTTACATCAAATTATAACGTATATATATATATACAAAATGAATACTTTCTGAGGGAATGGGACTAAAGGACCATGCATTCTATTTCTATACTCAAGTTGAAGAGATGTTACTCTTACCTTGCAGTCTTTGCAATTCCACATGGAGTATTCCGTGGTGCAATCGAACCGTTCGAGTATGCTTACATATTCCTCATAAATGTCCCGTAATTGACAATCCTTTGTGACAGCGTCTCGTAAACATTTGCCACAATCCTCGTGGCTTTGATTTAAACATCCCCCTCCATCTAGCAAAC